>WNHD01000264.1:0-87602 GCA_011057455.1 Ganaspis sp. Gsp50 | reverse complement strand
ACCAAAATTAATAGAAATAAGATGCTCTTTTGCTGCTCTTGCTACTCGAAAATCGACAGTTTTCGAGTAGCAAAAGAGCATCAATATTTCGACTCGGGAGGTTACATATGGTTACATAAAAATTTCATATAAATTCATTTTCATTTACATTCCATTTATATATAAATCTATAGAAATTTTTTATATATCAATTTCAATTTTTAACTTTTCATATTTAACTTCATTCATAACTCGATAATGTAACTTTTCATATATGTAGTCAACTTCATAATTAACTTCAAATATACGTCATACGCATATATAGCGAATATTTTGTAAACCCTTCTCGGTTATTAACGAAAGATCAAATTGAAAATTCCGGTAATTAAATTAGCGTCAAAAAGGAATCTTTGATTCTTTTAATTATACGAGCGAGTTTAAATTAATTACTTAATGATAAAACAGAATAATGGGCACCATTAACAAATGAATTCAGTAAACAATGCATATTGGTATTGTGCTTTTTTCTAGCACTCTGATTATAAAACTGACTTTGAAAGGAAATATCAATTTTACCTTGTTTTATGTTAATTTAATGCAACTCTCATTGTCATTTTTAGTTTCTTTTATTTCAATCGATTAAATTACCAAGCAGAAAAATCAAAATGGTATTGTACACACACATACACATACACAGAGGTGTTATCAGTCACACACTAGTCTTTCTTGTATGAAACAAAAATCAATTATTCTGAAGCTTTTAACAACGACGCTATGTATGATTAAAGTGCAATTTTAGAAGTACCTGTCTGAATAGAGGATTGACTTTGTAAATAAATTATAATTGAAAACGCGAACATTAATTTTAAGAGGAATTCGTATAAACGATTTTAATTATCAAAATTTTATGACCGACTTGAAATTTGTCAGTAACTTGAGTAAATTATTAATCACCACATATGATAATTAATTTTTGCTTCCTTGTAGAGGAAGCATTGTAATCGTAACGATTTTCGATTTTCCAAAAATAGTCTAAATTTTTTGCATTAAAAAACTAATCGATTGACCTGTATAAAGTCCATATATTTTACCAAAAATTGAAGGAGTAAATTACAGTTTTTCATTATTTCTGAAATTTAAAATTATATTTTTTATATAACTTTTAATATTGTCATTTTTTAATGACATTTCCTTTTGAAAAATTTTCTGCAATAAAAAACGAATCGATTGATCTGTATATCTATATTTGAATTGATTGATCTATATTTTACCAAAATAGAGTAGATTATCTGTAGAAAAGGAATCGACTGACATATATAAAAAATATTTTTTTTTCAACAGAAATTTATAGATAAATTGTCATTTTTCAATTATTTATGGAATTTAAAATTTAAATTCTATTCATAATTAAATTTAAAGAATTATACTTTTTGAATTATTGAAGAATGTTGAATGTTGATTTTTGTAAAAAAAATCCATCTATAAGGAAGCAAAGTGTTCATGAAATGAACTATACTTGTTTTTTCTTTTTTTTGTATATTTTTGTATTTGTGTGAATGTGGAGTATGTAATTAATTCACATATACGATAATAAGCTATATTTCCAAGTAGTATATATACTTATTTACAAACTTTTTTTAGAAAATTTTACTTCAATGTATCTTCTTTTCCGCATCTTTTATAACTTTTGAAAATTTTTCTTTTGTGCCTTTTTCTACTTTCTTTTGTCCCCTTTTTCCATTTTTCTCTTCCACGTTCCCTTTTCCACTTGTCTTTTTATTCCACTCTTTCATAAACTTTCTCTTTTATCTCTTTATTTTTGGCATGTATTGCGGATTTGATATTTAAAATTAACGTATCTTCTGTTTGGCAAAGAAATCCGTTAATTAAATTTTAAAACTTTGTGCGAACAATCTTTATATATTTGAAAATGTCTGATTTATATTTGAAAAGTAGCATTTTAAATTAAAGGAGTACTTTTTATTTTAAGGATTATATGTGAATGAATTAAAAAAAAAAAGATTCCAAGCGTATATCACGTTTTGAAAGCATTTTTGTGTGGGATTTTAAAAGCCTCAAATTTGAAAATGTGTCGTGAAGTTGAAAGAGCGTAAATTTGAAAACGCTTTTAACGTAATTTGGATGATATTCGCTGACTTTGAATCTTTTCAACGTTTATAATATTATTCTTTATTTCGTACAGTTCACGAAAATAGTTCTCTTAATTGAGGTTTTTTTTTCACTCTCATCAACAAAAAATGTGAATGGAATTTATCGTTAAAATTTAATATAGACACATTCCCTTATACTATTGAGAACAATGAAAATGTTTTCAGTATTTTAAACGAAAGAAAAAACTCAACTGATTTTGCGAATATATGCTTAAAAAGAAAGAAATAAAGATAAAGATTGAAAAACGTTATCCTGTTTGCATAAAATACCGTTATAAAAACCGCTCATGTAAAAAATCAGATTAAAATAGTTTGTATAATGTTAAATCATAATAACAAAAATATCAATAGTAGCACAAAAGATCATTTTAGCTGATATAATATTAATAATAATGATAATAATGATAATAATGATAATAATGGTAATATTAATAATAATGATAATATTAATAATAATGATAATATTAATAATAATATTTGTTATTAGCAACAACAATTTATATGGAATGGTTTAATTAAAAAGCTGTTAATTTTTTTTGCTTGGAAAAAGCGTCGATTGACACGACAGAATTTGAGAAGAAAAGTCGAAGGGTCAATGGACGACGTGATAACCGATGGCGAGTAATATACCGTGAGGTGATAAAGACTATCAGTCGTTTCCGAGTTCACTAAAAATTTTGCCCGACTCTTTCATAAATTCCACTGTGATAGAAAATTGTTATTTTTACAATACAAGTTCGTCACAGTAACGTGATTCTGAAATTTGACAAAATTAATTGCAATTATTAATTTCCATACATGAATCTCAGATAACTTGCGTGACGTTTTATACTTCACGCCTGGACACGCACATGAGATACGAAGTTACTCACATATATACGCATACACACACACACACACACACAAGCACAGTTCAAACACGAACAACTGTTGTATTGTATTTCTACTCATTTAAACGTTTCATTATATGTGCGTTCATTGTCATTGCCATTTCTTTATTAGCTTTTCAAATAAGCTTCAATTTTTTGAACAAAAGGATTCTTTTATTTTGGGACTGTTTAAAATATTGCCATACTGCATACATTAGGGAAAATAATTGTTACTGTTGACCAAGTATCAATTTGATACTTTTTGGTACCAATTTGAGACTTTTTGGCATCAAGTTAATACTTTTTGGTATCAATTTGAGACTTTTTGGCATCAAGTTGATACTTTTTGGTATCAATTTGAGACTTTTTTACATCAAATTGATACTTTTAAGAAACTATAAATATATATCATTATAATTGACAATTAATTAAATTAACTGCACAGAAAAAAGAAAGTTTTGAACCGTTTAAACAATCAGTCAATTTTGTGACTGAAAACAAGACTAAGTCATTTTTTGGACAAAAATTGACTGACGATTCTTTGGTCAGTCCAAAATTGATTCTTATGTAAACGGTTCCAGCCAAAAATGGGCTGAAAACAATACTTCTTTTTTTCACTGTGTGTAATTAAGTAATTAGCTAATTATACTTGAGTTGGCTATGCAAGTTTCTTGAGTTAATTTTATTCATATACAATAACTTTAATAACTAATATTCAGTACTTTCATTTTTCTCAGTACAATCATACACTGAAAAAAAGAAGTATTGTTTTCAGCCCATTTTTGGCTGGAACCGTTTACATAAATATCCATTTGGACTGATTTTAAGACCAAAAACTGACTTAGTCTTGTTTTAAGCCACAAAATTAACTGATTGTGTAAACGGTCTAAGACTTTCTTTTTTCTGTGGGTACATATAAAACTACAGTTAAAGAAAAAATCCATTTTTCATTTCATTTTTCAAATATTTGCATGAACAAATATTTGCATATTTTTAAACGTTTGATCAAACAAATATTTTTAAAACAATGTTTTAAAACAATTTTAAATGTTTTTTAAACATTTAAAAAATGACGCCTTTTTAATAACCTTTTATAAACAATTTGTCGTGTAATAATTTGTTGATGACAAAAATGGGTAAGAAAAAAAGGAAAAATCGTCTGAGGTGTCTAGTTTATAAAATTGACAATAACCTTGGTGTTTTGCAATATGAGTGGCCTCAAATTGAGAAGCGCTTGGCTGAAATAAAATGACAGAGCGGCAGTGAAGGGCGGAAGAAGGATGAGGAAAGGGAAAGAGAAAGGGAAAGAGAAAGAGAAAGAGAGGGAGTCGTCGCGGCAAGCTGCGAAAGGGTGGTGAATCATGGAGGGGCAAATCGAGAGGGTTTGGTTTGGGGTAGGTGCCTCTTTTGAGTCGGTGAACTTTGCCAAGTTCGAAACGCTCTGACGCCATGCCGGCATGACGTCTCACCTCCCCCACCCACCCATTTCGGTATTTCCCGTCTTACACTGCTTTTTTCACCTTTCTGTCTTTCTACATATAATCTACATCAACCTCTTGGTCCTCAAATTTCTGATTCTTTCTTCGATTTATCTTCATCTCTCTTCTCTCTTTTAACACTCTTCTCTTTCTTTTTCTTTCTATCTCTTTCTACCTCTTTCTAGCTCATATTTTTCTATCTTTTTTTATCTCTTTCTGTCTCATCTCTTCCTATCTTTTTCTCTCCTTTCTATCTCCATTTCTTCTCACTCTTTATATCTTCATCCCTTTCTCCTTTATATCTTCATTTCCTCTCTCTTTTTATCATCTCTCTCTTTTTTATATCTTGTTTTTTCTCTCTTTTGATCATCTCTCTCTTCTTTATATCTTCTTTCTTCTCTCTTTTGATCATCTCTCTCTTCTTTATATCTTCTTTCTTCTCTCTTTTGATCATCTCTCTCTTCTTTATATATTAATTTCCCCTCTCTTTCTCTTTCTCTCTCTCTCTCTCTTTATCCTCTTTCCATCTTGATTTCTTCTCTCTTTTTATTGTCATCTCTTTCTCTCTCCATGGCCTTTCTCTTATTAAGTTTGTCCTCTTCTTTCCTGCCTTTGTCTTCTTCGTCTTCTCATCTTTTGCTCTCGGCTTGTTAACTTCTTCCTCGACGCCTGCGCCATTATGGAAATTTTGAACCGATTTGAAAATCGATAACTCCCGAACGGAGGCCTCCCAAAGTCGGAACGGTCTACCATACACAGGGAAAAAGTTCAGGTTGGGTTAGTCGCAAGTTTGACTGTCTAGTCTGAACTCGGTAATTTCCCCTCCCCTGGTCGCCCCTGTCACAACCAACTTTTCGGTTATCCAGACAGAATTTTAAATTTCATTCTTTTTATAATGCTCGCATATGAAAATTCCTAGAATTAACTTTGTAATGTCGGGCCGTTCTGTTGTCTGAAAATAAAAAAAAATTTGAAAAAAGTATGCACAAAATGGATTGAATGAAATAAGGATTTTTCTCAGTGCGAGAAAAAAATATATTGCGTATATAAAAATGATATTTAAAATATATGTAAAATGTAAAAATTGATAGATTTTTCTTCAGGGCGTGTAATAACTGGATCGTAATTTTTTAGGGCATAATTTTTTAGGACATAATTTTTTAGGGCATAATTTTTAGGACATAATTTTTTAGGGTATAATTTTTTTAGGGAGCAATCTTTTTGTATGACCATGTCGAAATTTTTCAAGAGGAAAGTGTACACTTTTTTTTTGCTGTTAAAATGCAATTTTTAGGCGAAAAGGTTGGATGTATTCGTTTATTTGGCTATGTTGCAATTTTTGAGAAGTGGTGGGTCAAAATGTGTTGATTTGGTAAAACTGCAATTTTGTTTGAAAGAGGACTTTGTTGACATTGCAAGAAAGTCTTACTTTTAGCTTAAATTTGAAATATTATGTTCATATGGATTTGTTATTTTTTTAATGAACTGAAAAGTACGATATCCGATTAGATAAACTAGCATCTGATCAATTTAATATATCCGTGATTGATATGCACATGTACATGCATAAAAGTTACTAACGAGTTGAATACAGAGATCACGCATTTAATCAAAATTCATCTCTAAATTGCAATTGTCCATAAGCCGATGGGAAATTTTGTAAACCAGCATTTCGCACCACAATCAATCATTATCGTGAATTGTTTGATAGAAATTAAAAAATGATTATCCGAGAGGAATAGATTTTTCGCTAATTTTGCTTCAATTGGTATACATTATTATATATTATATAATATATTGTTTATATATTACAAATATAGTGTTTATATATTACAAACATATTGTTTATATATTACAAACATATTGTTTATATATTACAAATATATTGTTTATATATATATTGTAAATTACATTAATTGTTGTAAATTGATTTGCAATTAGACAATCCTATTTAATTTTTATACATTTCGTTTTACTTTTCATGCAGCAATTCCATAGATAGTCTTTTTTGCCAAATATTCATTAGTATATTTTGCCGAGTATATTTTGCCGAGTTCGAAAATAGTCGTCGCTTTTAAAATCAAATAAATCGTTTAAAAAATTCTTCAAAGTTTTTAATACAATTTTAATATCACTTGAAAGTATCTCTTTGAAGTTTGATGGAATTTTATTATTCATTTTTTAATAAAGGAGCAATTTTTTTTTTTGATGTATGGTAATAAGAGTATAACAAAACTGTGTAGAGAGTCAGGTTTGATTAAATTTTGAAAATGGTTTGATCTTTTCTAATAAGTATTTTGTACAGATAAAATTAATTAATTTTATACGTCAAGATTATTAATTAATTTGTTTTTTTTTTGGCAAATTATTGTACAAATTACTACAATTTTTTTAAAATCAATTTTGTCTTGAGTTAATTAAATTCTGTTTAAATAAAATTGAAACTTGACTTAAAATACTATGAAATAATACATGCAGGCGAATTTTCTGTTACAAAGGGTTTCATTTAATCAAGAAGAATTTTTTTTGAGCAGTTTTGTTTCCTAACATCATTTAATAATGATATCCAGTAACTATTTTAAATAAACTTTGAGGGTTTCATTGTGAAACACTTAAAATGCAGTCAATTATGAAAGGTAGTATACGTTTCAACAAAATAATCTATACCTGTGAGTAGACAGACTTCTTGACACCTTGAATCTTATTAACCATCAGTAACTAGATGATAGATATATTATCTAGTTATACTGACGGTTAATAAGATAATTGAATATGTAAATAAGATCTAGTTCAAAAATGAGATCAATTTTTCAACTCAATCGTCATTAACTTTCATGTATAAAAGTTATCATCATTAACTTTTATATATATAAAAATTATCATCATTAACTTTTATATGTAAAAATTATCATCATTAACTTTTATATATAAAAGTTAATGATAATAATCAAATATCAGATTCTCATCTTTTTATAATCACAATCAATAATCACAAATCAATTCATTCTATGTATATATATTAATCAAAAGTCACATTATTTTATAATCATAAATCGCTTTTTATTTTAATCGAGAATCAATCAGGCACTCAAATTTCGAAACACCTTTAATATATCGTTTGCTCTTTCAAGTTTTTTGTTTTATCTTTTGGAGATAAAATTTGAGAATATTTCTGAACAGAGTGTAATCGATTATTTGGAATTAATGAAAATAAACTAACCGTGAACAGTCGATAGTTTTATGTATTTCATAACCAAAGGGCAGAGACCAATAAATGGGATCAAAATTGTATGTTGGACTTTGATAACGTAATATAACATGACCAGCAAGCACGAAAAGCTTATAAGCGGATAATCTGCCATGTCCGATGCTCCTGTGCTCATGCTAACATTGCGCTATCAATCATAACAACATTATTTTTTATATGACCTATCTAAATAAACGATATCGCATTAACTCACGCTCCGATTTTTATTTAATGTTGAAAAGATTTTTTTGCCAAGTCCAATTGTTGTTATTATTATTCGTACTATTATTACTATTATTATTATTATTATTATTATTGTTATTATTATTATTAATAATATTATTATTATTATCATTATTATCATTATTATCATTATTATCATTATTATCATTATTATTATTATTATTGTAATTACTATTACTACTCCATTCTTCTATTTACACTGCAAAAACTGATGTTTTTAATATTAATGTTTTATAAGACATCAGTTTTTTCAGTGTATTTGTCTTTAATTTTGATTTTTTTGTATCTAAAATTTTACAATGAGATTTTGATGATATCCTTTAATACCGCATGGATCCTTAAAGAAAAACATTAATATACACGGAAAAAATAAGTACCCACGTGAAAATAAACAAACTTTTTCTATACAGAAAATTTCCAATAGATTTTTTTGACAAAAAGTTCCATAAGAATTTTGAGAAGAAAATTTACATGGAATATTTTTGCGTCAAACTTGCATCAAATTTAACAAAATTTTGTTTCTTTAAAAAAATGTGCATTTCTGAAGAAAAGTTTATAGAAACCTTGTCGATAAGAGTTTACTGATAAAAAAAATTTGTGGGATGCTGAGATTTTTCAAATCGGGATTAATGTTGTTTGTTCAATGGCTTATAATGTTCATTAAAAATTATTAAGCATATGTATATTATATACAATGTATATACATGTTGATGGTATTATATATAGTATATATACATATATATTGATTCTAAAATGCTATTATTTTGAAAGCCTGAGAGTTGAAAGCTTTGACAAAATTGAAAAAGCTTCCTACTATAAACAGGTTATGTTTAAAAGCACTTTTATTTGATTGAAAGCTTTTGAATTTTAAAGCATTTGAAACATTGGCCCAAAATAGATTTTTTCGTTTTCTTAAATCAGAATCTGAAGAAATAATTAATTTTTGAATTTTTATGTATCTTAATTTCTTTTGTCTATAAAAAAAGTGCAAAAATTGTATTGGTATTTTTTCTGTCAAGAAATTGGAAATTTTAGAAACATTGGTTTTCTTAGATACAGAGGAATTGGTTTTCTTAGATACAGAAGAATTGGTTTTCTTAGATATAGAGGAATTGATTTTCTCAAATGCAGAGGAATTGGTTTTCTCAAATGCAGAGGAATAGGTTTTCTCAGATGCAGAGGAATAGGTTTTCTCAGATGAAGAGAAATTGCTGAAGAGTGACAAAAAAGGGATGAATTGGCTCTTGCGTTTTATCGAACATTATCAATTTCACATATATATATATATAAAAAGATTTGCTGATATCTGGCAACAAGGTGCGGATTCTGCTAACGGATATGTACATAAATAAGCAATTCCCACGAAGAAAAAGTTAGGTCTCTCCTTATATCACTTCCTCATCTAACTTTGTGACTTCTCGCCTATCCCATAGCCCCTCATGAAATTTGCAAAGGCTCCAACACTCTCGTTCCCGTTATATTTCCCACAAAAGTTCCTAGACATATCAACACACATGTATGTATATTATATACACGTATTATAAAGGCAAACTTTCAATACAAGTCAAGAGCTGCATATCTAGAGGGAAATGTTTTGTTTTTACCATAAAAACGACTGTTCAACAAAATGATTCTAATCTATTCTGCAATTGTTGCAAATTAAGTCTTCATATAGGTGGATCTTAATTAGAATTAAAGTTAATTTTCTTCCAGGAAAAGTGCGAGGCTTTACAAGAGACGATTCTAGATTTACTTAGTATATCTAGTTACTTAATATATCAGCAATGAAATATACACAAATCGAAGAAAACATTCTTAACTAAAATTTCCTAAAACAGAATGTATATTTTACATCTCTAGAATGGGGAGACGAATCTGGGTTTTGGGTTTTAACACACAGGAAAAAGAAAGTCTTAAACCGTTTTAACAATCAGTTTTTTTGACAATTAACAATCAGTTAATTTTGTGGCTTAAAACAAGACTAAGTCATTTTTTGGTCTTAAAATCAGTCCAAATTGACACTTATGTAAACGGATCCAGCCAAAAATGAGCTGAAAACAATACTTCTTTTTATCAGTGCATAACTTGGATCAAGAATATTGAGATGCCACGAATAAAGAATATTATAGCTGCGATAATTGAAAGCTTTCTCAAAGTAATTCTTGTTCAAAAACTTTCTTGTGCATTTCTCAAAGTAATAATTGAATAAATAATGGGATAACGACGAGAGGGAAAATTAAAGTATTTTGTATATAGGACCTTTCCAATAAAGAAATTCAAGCCAGACTGGAAGTAAGAGCGTTCTGGCTTAATTCTCCTCTTCTCCATTTATGTCTGAGGTATATAATGAATACCTTGCTGTCTTTAATTATTTCTCAAGATCTCATTGTTCCACAGAGAATGTATCATTATCATGTACACTTGGCGTTTTGTTGCCAAGTATCAAACCCAACCGAGTATGTATTATGGAATTTTCACGACGTCAATTCAAAAAGCGACCAACAGACAACAGAAATTTGCTTTGGCGGGTTCCGGGACGACTGGAGCAAACACGAGGCAGAAAAGACGTCCCGTATGCGGGATTCGTTCCCATGATTCTCTCTCTTTCTCTCTCCTTTTCTCTCTATTTCTCTCTCTTTCTCTCTTTTTCTCTCTCTCTTTCTTTCTCTCTCTTTCTCCCTGTCCCTTTATTTATATCTCCGTCTTGCACACACTCTTTTTACCTATCCTCTCTTTATCTCTCGCTGCGCCAAGAGTCAGGGGAGAGCTTTTTTCGTTTTACAAACTGGTTCAATTTTTTCTCAAAATGCGGGTGAACACCGCGGAAACCGGTTGCCAACTGCGCCACAGAAACTGACCAGGCGTCGGAGGGGAATGTCTTCTCTTTTCTTCTCCAACTAACGTCCTTTGTCACATTCCTGCACTTATAAATTCATCTCTTTATACTACGTACCCTGTACTTATGTGCAGATACAATTTAGCTTTATTTTATCCTCTGATGATGTAGCTAAGTCTACATGTATTGTATACAATGCGTAATGTATACATTTATTTTTACATCAATCCATACATCAATTTTGGATGTTTTATGCGTTTGAAGATTTTTTTCTGTTTCGAAAAAAATGATTGGTATATATTATTAACTAAATAGTTAGATAAAATTTTATTTAACTGTTTAACAGTGTAAAAAAGAAGTCTTACTTTTAGACCATTTTAGACTGAACCTGTTTACATCAGATCCTGAATTTCAGCATCAAGAGATGGATTTTAAAACCTGAAACTGACTTAATCTTGTTTTAAGGCATAAAAGCTGACTTTCAGTAATTTTGGTTTTAAGATGAAAACGGTTCACAGTAAAAACAAAGTCTTAAACTAAAACAAGAATAAGTCACTTTTAGGTCTTAAAATTCAACTCTTGATGCTGAAATTTAGTTGAAATTGGATCTGATGTAAACGGGTTTAGTCTAAAATGGTCTGAAAGTAAGACTTCTTTTTTACAGTGTTTAAGACTTCGTTTTTGCTGTGAGGGATTACTACATTGTGAAAAGTAAATCTTCTTTTAAGACAGGAAATAAGTCTTAATTTAAGTTGCAACATTTTTAAGGCAGACCTTGCTGATTTTCAGATAACATCTTATTTTCATTCACATTGTGGAAAGCATACTAATAGGCAGACCAATCTTATTTTCAAGATAGCATTAATTTCAGATGCATCTTAAAATACGATTTTCTTTTTACCGTGTTTGTCGGTGAAAAAGTTGTAATGATAATATGTGTATCGTTTTCATTCATTTCATTCATTTATTCATTCATTTATTCATTCATTTCTGCTATACTTTTTATAGAATGAAATTGAAAAGACTTATGGATTTGGCATTTTTGAAAAAAGCAAATTAGGGTTTTGTCAACTAATTGGTGCAAGAGGTTGTGAACCATTTCGATAATTTCATGAGAAACTGTGTATAAGTATACTCACACTTCCATGCCTCGAAATTGCTTTCTGTGACGTTTAATAATTTATGACTTCCGTGCCAAATAAGATATCTAGTTTTCTAAAGTATAAAAAGTTTTTCCCGTTTTAATCTTACCTTAATTGCAATTTTTTTAAAGTTATATCCTTTAAGTTTTGATAATGCTCCTGAAATTTTTCTTTTTCCCAAAAGTTATCTTTCAATCACTGGTTGTAACGCGAATATAGTATAATAATAAATAGTTTTACACAAATGCATATGTGAAAATGCTTTCTTCTAAATTTGGCTTTTAAAATAGTTATATCAACGTTAATAATAAAATTATAATAATATTAATAATGTAGAATGGAATTTATCACTCGGTAATTTTTCAAATTATAATTCATTGAAAAATTAATTGACTCGGAGTGATCGATATTTTCAATTAATTAATATTAATTAAATTAAATTTTCAATTAATATTAATAATTAATGTCGATGGTTTTAATGCCTAAAAAACTTTAAACTTATAATCATAAATAAAAGGTCAATAGAAAGGAAAAATAATAGAATTATAATAATAATAATAATAATAATAATAATAATAATAATAATAATAATAATAATAATAATAATAAACTCCTAAACTTGTTTCGTAAAAAAAAAAAATAATAATAATAATAATAAAATTATTACAATACTGTTAGCGCATAAATATGTATTTTATTGAAAAAATTTAAATGTAAATGATTTGGATCGACAATTTTGAAATGTCACTTTTTAATGACTAATTTCGAAAACGATGCTTTCAGACCGCAAACTGTTTCTTGATTACTAACAAGTTCATTACCCCCTCGAAAGTTGATAGCGTGTGAAACTTTCGACGATATGTTTATGTACTCTCTAGAAGATATATATTCATATTTTGAGTTTTTGGGCAAAAAAAGAATGTCAGTCTTTTTTCGAGAAAGTTGGAAAATTTCAAATTATTCAATAAGATCTGTTCAGACATGTATAAAGACCATTCATACATCAATGTTGATGAGATTAAAGTTTAATAATTCGAAACGATAATAGAAATATTCCATATATGTACAGAAAAGACCCAGTTAATTATTATTTTTTGCTTTTGGTCTATTTTTAAAAATTTTGCAATTTAGATATGCGTGTAATATTTCACAATATAATTATTTTCGAAAAGCTTACATCCGTTAATCTAACGAGGTCACTTGTGTATCACTATCTTACTCAAAAATAAATGGGTCTGTGTTTGTAAGATTATCAAACCATGACAAAAATTCCAGTGTAAAAAACTTGAGAAAGATTGGACTTATTTATTGCTACGTCAAAGATCAAAGATTTGAATCTTTTTAGTCTATTTCTAAATAAAAATGCGTTAGATAATAATGTAACAGGTGTAGTTACGCACTTGAAACTAAAAAGCGCGGGTTTTTTTTCTATTGTTATTTTACTTCTTCTTTTTTCACCACCGTTGATAATTTTTCGATATTTCTTTTCAATATCCTGAAGTGATTTTTGATTAGAAAATTTTTGACAGAGATTGCTGAAAAATGATGAAATACACTTTGTCGTGTTTCGTCACTCAAAAAGCTTTATTTTGAAACGCAATATACAGATAAGAAAATATTTTCTCTGATAGTATCTATACGGTCAGGGAAAATTTGTTAAATCTCTGAAAATCATTTTCTTTTCATTTTTCAATATTTGTTTTTTTAGAAATTTTGAGACTTTGCTTTGTTTTACTTTACTTCACTTTTGAGAATTGGACAATGTTTTTTAATTGTTCGTTTTTTTGAAAATGGAATTTTTTCATTTTAGAATGTGTGCATTTTTGAGCTGAAAATTGGTATATTTTTAATTAATCTTGTTGTCTTATTCTCTTCTTATTCTCATTCTATAGTTTTCACCTAAAAGCTGGTACATTTTTGAACTGAAAACTAGTACGTTTTTAAGTTGAAAACTAGTATGTTTTTAGGCTGAAAACTAGTACATTTTTAGGCTGAAAAATAGTACGTTTTTAGATTGAAAAAGAGTACGTTTTTAGGCTGAAAACTAGTACGTTTTTAGGCTGCAAAGTAGTACGTTTTTAAACTGAAAACTAGTAGGTTTTTAGGCTGAAAAGTAGTACGTTTTTAAACTGAAAACTAGTACGTTTTTAAACTGAAAAGTAGTACATTTTTAAGCTGAAAACTAGTACATTTTTAAGCTAAAACTAGTACGTTTTTAAGCTGAAAGCAAGAATGAGACCGTTTTCGGTCTTAAAATTAAACTCTCGATGCTGAGAGTCAGTGAAAATAAAAAGAATCAACTGAGAGCAAGACTTCTTTTTTACGCAGTGTAGACTTTTACACTTCTAGTTTTTTTCAATGTACACATTAGGCAAAAAATGTTATTTCTAGATTTATTATTTTATTACGCTTAAAATGAAAATGTGACTCACTCCGAAGAACCTTAGAAGCAAAAAATAATCTATAATTGTTTGCCACTAAAATTCTTTTTTTCGGAACGCGTCAATTTAAAAAGGTTGAAACAAATTTTTAATTTCGTCAAGTTTTTGACAACTTTAATCAATCTTTTATACTTACTGAATTATGCTTAATTTATCCAAAAAAGAGAAAAATAGAAAGAAAGAAAAGAAATAATAGAAATAAAAGAAAGAAAGAAAAGAAATAAAAGAAATAAAAGAAAGAAAGAAAAAAAAGAAAAAAAAGAAAAAAAAAAGAAAAGAAAGAAAAGAAAATAGTAGTGAACTTAATGAGATTGATTTTCTTATATTGCAATTGTCGCTCTAATTTTTTTGCCTGCACGGAAAAAAATGGTATGGTTGGAGCAACCATTTATATGGATAAATACGTCCCAACCATACATCCGGTTATTTGATGACTAAGACACAAAAAGTGTCTTAATTTAAGACGTTTTTGACCAAATAAGACACTTTTGTCCCACTTTTAAGACACCATTTTTTGCAGTGTGGGACGTATTTATCCATATATATGGTTGGCACAACCATTCCTTTTTTTCCGTGTGACTTTTGGAACACTACAAAAACATGGTGTCTTATTTTGAGCAAAAACGTCTTAAATTAAGACATATTTGGTGATTAAGACACAAAAAGTCTTAATTTAAGACGTTTTTGACCAAATAAGACACTTTTGTCCCATTTTTAAGACACCATTTTTTGCAGTGAAGACGTGCATTTATATTTGAGCATTTTTAAAGTATATGTACATTCTTTGATACTCGCTTTGATGAGTTATATACTGACTGTTGTGTCTGAGAATTATCATGAAATGTGTGGAGAGATACGTATGTGCAGGGTATATACATATGGTTTACGATCATTTGATATATCCTCAAGGCAGTGCACTGTACAGGGGCACTGACAGTGTTACTTCCGGTTTCTGGCGGGCAACCAACTAAGTTCCGCTCTGAGTTGCATCGATACTCAATATTGGCTTGAGTCTCGTGGTCCTGTCTACTATCGGTGCTGAAGCTCTAGCTTTTCTCGCTGCCAAATTGATTTTCTCAGCGGTCCTGCCAATTTCGTGGGGTTATCTACCTGTCTGCGGCCAATACATTCTACGTTTATTGTCGATGATTAATTTTCTCCATTAATTTACGCAAACACGAAAGCTAACTCCCAAGACCAAACCATCAGGCTGTTTACCTTCTGCCTCTATAGAGACAGCACAAATACCACGCATTCTTGTCTCAATAAATTCATAAAACGCTTCATTCCTACATTCCAATTTTTCTAAAATATCTGTATTTATTTATATAGAAATTTTTTACTTTTCATTTATTTTATCATTTTTCTGTTCTTGCAACCATAATTTTTTTTGTCTGGTTCTTAATGAAACTATGATTCTGCGTGTATAAGAGGAAGAATTGTTCAATTTTTATGTGAACTATATAAGAAAAATAGAAGTGCCGTTATCATTTTCTTGAGTTTTTTTTTAATAGAGTTGTTGAAATAACTAAATAGTAAGTGATAATGGTACTTCTGCTTTTCTCTGTTCTCCGAGGACTCGGTCACTTTTCTATATACAGTTATTTTTGCAATACAATAGTGGATCTCTTAATTAAAATAAGCTTACGGTGTACTTTTTCCTGCATCAAATAATTGTAAAAGCAATTTAATTCTTTTATTGTAAAGTAACTATTATTTTTATGATTATTAACATTATCGCCATAACTACCTTAAAATCACAAACGGATAAAGTTTTTCTTTAAAAAAAAGCAGGATCTATAACATAGATTACTATTTTTATTATAATTGCTATTATTTTCATTATTTTTGCTATTATTTTCATTATTTTTGCTATTATTATTATTATTATTATCGTTATTATTATTATCATCATCATTATTATTATTATTATTAATATAAGTTAAAAACTTCAAACTTATATTAATATTAAAAGGTCAACAGAAAGGAAAAATCATATAAATTATTATTATTATCATCATTATTATTATTATTATTATTATTATCATCATAATTTTTTCTTTTATTTTTTTTCAAAACAAGTTTTGGAGAGGGAAAATGCATTTTTATTATTATGTTATACAATCATTATACTAAATTATTGTATCACCGCCAATGTGATGTTTGGATTAAAATTGAATTTAAATATCGTCTATTTAAAAGTCTGGCATTTGTGTCGATTTTTAAATTTCTCTTAATAATTGAAACGCATTATTGACTTGTTAAATGTCTGAAAATAGTAAATTAAAATAGTCCTTCTGAATGAAATGTCTCTTTTAATGCAAAAAAAAAAATGTTTCGTATTTAGACGATCGATGGGCGTTCATCGTTCATCGCCGCGTGCTTTGAAGCGTTGTATTCTTAATTAGCACAACCGTTCGTCGAATTTTTTTTTATTACTACTAATATATTTGTTAAACTGATATTTAAATCTCGATTTACTTTTTTATTGCCCTAAAATTGCAACAATTTGATTATTTTCTTGCCCTTTCAATTTACTCGTCTCTGGATGAAAGTATCAAAAATTAATTTGGTATAAAATTGAAGAAGGAAAAAATAGCGAACAGCAATCGTCGCATTTAATTCTTTTCTTTTTTTTATTTCGCTCATATACGTATCACGATAAGAACAAATGTCGAATGAACGATCGCGTTTCTTGTTCGAAATCCGATAAAGTAAATACAACGGATAAAGTAACGAAATATTAAGGAACGTGTGTATTATTCAATTTTTCGTATAATTGTTATGGATGACATTTCATTATGTTATTGTATCGTTTTTTTTTTGGATTTTCAATTGTTTTGTGCTTTCAATCGTTTTGTGCTTTCAATCGTTTTGTATTTTCAACCGTTTTGTATTTTCAATCGTTTTGTATTTTCAATTGTTTTGTATTTTTTAATCAAAAAATAAATTAGAATTAGTTGAACGAGGATTTATGTTTATAGAATTTTATACAATTATATTTTATTTTTCATAATTTGATTAACCTATTTTAGTAGTTGATATTCTATCTGTGCAATTTATTATTTATAAAATAGCACATTTAATCTTATTTGTTAGACAGATAAACTACTTGCTGGTTAAAATGAATAAATTGAGAAAATAGTTGTGTTTTTTTTTTAAAACCAGTTTAAATTGAATTTTATGTGCCATTATCTTATCAGAAATTACATTTGTAATTGAATTGATTATTTCTGCTGGAGCTTATTTTAAACTGGCAATGTCCATAGAAGACATTCATTGATTATTCAGTTTGAAATGTAAAAAGTTTCGAATTTTATTTTCGCCACGCAGACAATTTCAAGTTCAAAATTGTATTTCTTTTGGAAAGTGCGCGCCGCGCCGTTTGAAATACATTTATCTCTTAAACTCGTTGAGTCTGCAATTTCACCGCCATGTCGTCGTTTTACCGTGCTTGTTTTTCATTTTTGACTTCCAGGCGTCTGGAATAAGGATGAGTTCAAGTTATTCGAATAATCAACGTGGGCGATGACAAATACTAAATTAAATTTTTCAATTCAACGAGTTTTCATTCCTGCTTTTAATTGAGATAAGGGTAAGAATAAAAAGTATAAAGGGGTAGAAATAAAAAAAAAGAGAGGAAAAATTAAAAACGCGAGATGCTTTGTAGAAAATAAACAATAAATTGCAAAAAATGGAAAGCTAAAAACAAAAGATGAAACGTGGACAGAGAATAAAGGATACAAAAGGAAATAAATGAAAATTGAAAGTAAAAACTACATGTAAAGACGGCAATATAAAATATTGAAAAGTAATCAATTCAAAGTGAAGATAAGAATAAAAAGTAAAACTGAAAAAGATTAAAAATAAAGAGTAAAAGCGAAGAAAGGAATGTAAAAAATATATTTACGAATGTATAATAATAAATAAATTTGATTTAAAGAGAATAAAAAGAATAAAAAGAATAAAATAGAATAAATAAGAATAAATAAAAAAAGGGGAAAATGAAAAGATAAAGGCTGGGAAAAAGTGCAAAAATAAAATGCAAAATATAAGAGTTTAAAAATAAAAGATTAAATTAAAGATTAAAAAATGAAAGGCAAGGGAAAGAAAAATAAAACATGAAAAGAGTAAAGTAGAAAAGAAATGAAAATTGAAAAATGGTAAAGTAGAAAAATGATAATAAAATATCTCCTCTATAGCAAAAAGTGAAAATATAAAATAAAATACTAAAATAAATATTCAAATAAATGCTACAATAAATACTGAAACTGAATTTCAAATAAATGCAAAAATAAATACCATAAAACTGCTGCATTGAAATAATGACCAACCAAATTTGAAAAAATATAAAATAAAATATAAATAAAAATATAACATACAAAATGATGGGATAATAACGAGGTATGAAGTGGATTAAATTAAATTTAATGAAATTGAAAATAAAATCTTCTCTTAAATTTAATGAAATTGAATTAAATTCTAAAATTATTTTGGCTTTATTAAATTCTGAAGAAATAAGTAAATTATTTATCCTTGACGTAAAAGTCTGAAAATATTAAAGCTTTTAGTTTTAAAAGCAATTCAAAGTTGAACGACTAGATTGAAAGAATTCAATTTTAGAAATTTGATATTAGCAGACTATAATTAGACCACTTTATACTATTAAAGCTTTCCCCTTTATAATATTCTTTATACCCGAAATATTAAGTTCGGATACATAAATTGCTTAAAGCTAGAATTGCAACACTCAATTTCAATACAAGTTATTTCTTGCAAAAAACTATTAATAAAAATTCCGATTTCTAATTTCACAAAAAGTGACAAGATCGTCAAAGTGAAAGGTAGTAATTGCAATAATTCAAACACGACAAAATTACTCGTGAATATTTTTGAACACGAACCTTGAAATTTAACATCTATATACAAAAATATAAAAAGCTATAATGTCACATCTATATACATATCATAAGTAAATATCCAACAAAAATAGAATTTTGAAAATATTATTAACTATTGCAATTTCAAGATAATAAAATACCTGCTTTAAACAATTTTATTTTAGTCTTTTGCATCTTTCTTGCATTTTTTCAAAACTGATAATCCGTTTTAATTAATCCTATAATGAGATGTAATAATTTTTAATGAATTGTTTGAAATTTTGTTGGCTTAGATATTCGCTGGCGGGAAGTTGAATCTCAAGTGGAACTATAAGAAGTGGGGTTAAAGCTGTTCAAGTGGGGAGGGTACGACGGCCTTTAAGAAGGGGCTTTTGAGGGGAGGAAAATGTCTAAAGAAGGTGGAGAAGATGGGAAAAGAATTGGCGGCGGAGGTCGTGGAGAATTCCACCCCCTCCACCCCCAGGGGCAGGGAAGTTGCCCCCGTAGTGGGGGCAGAGAGAGGACGGAGGTGGCGGCGATTCCGAGGCATTTGTGTATAGCATTGTAGGTCGTTGCGTTTTATAATATAACTTGTTAATTTCCGCAACGTGTCGACGTATTCTGCGACGCGCGATGACGTGAATACGCGTATCACTTGCAAAGACAGACGTAAGTTGTTGCATCGAAATCATTCACGTGTAATTAAAACTCCCAAGCCCCGATTCCTGGATTGTAAATAATCATAATTTACGAAATTGCAATCAATAGTTGATGAAACTAGAAAATTAGTTGATGGAACTAGAAAATTAGTTGACGGAACTAGAAAAAATAGTTAATGGAACTAGAAAATTAGTTGATAGAACTAGGAAATTAGTTGATGAAACTAGAAGAAATAGTTGGTGGGGCTAGAAAAAATAGTTGGTGGGACTAGAATGAATAGTTGATGGAACTAGAAAAAATAGTTGATGAAACTAGAAAATTAGTTGATGAAACTAGAAGAAATAGTTGGTGGGACTAGAAAGAATAGTTTATGGGACTAGAAAATTAGTTGATGAAACTAGAAAAAATAGTTGATGAAACTAGAAAATTAGTTGATAAAACTAGAAGAAATAGTTGGTGGGACTAGAAAATTAGTTGATGAAACTAGAAAAAATAGTTAATTGAACTAGAAAATTAGTTGGTAAAACTAGAAGTGGTTGATGAAACTAGAAAAAATAATTGATAAAACTAGAAAATTAGTTGATAAAACTAGAAGAAATAGTTGATGGGACTAGAAAGAATAGTTGATGGAACTAGAAAATTAGTTGATAGAACTAGGAAATTAGTTGATAAAACTAGAAGAAGTGGTTGGTTGGACTAGAAAGAATAGTTGATGGGACTAGAAAATGAATAGTTGATGGGACTAGAAAATTAGTTGATGAAACTAGAAGAAATAGTTGGTGGGACTAGAAAGAATAGTTGATGGAGCTAGAAAATTAGTTGATAAGACTAGAAAGTTAGTTGATAAAACTAGAAGAAATAGTTAGTGGGACTAGAAAGAATATTTGATGAAACTAGAAAAAATAGTTAGTGGGACTACAAAGAATAGTTGATGGGACTAGACAAAATATTTGATAAAACTAGAAAATTAGTTGATGAAGCTAAAAAAAATCTTTTATTTAAAGAAATTTCTGCATTAAATCAAAGAAATTCTAGTATTGGTATACGGTCAAAGAAATAATTTTTTGAATTAAAGGCATAAATTTGTTTGAAACAAAGAAAATTTTTTTGAATCAAAGAACATTTTTTTAAATCGAAGAAAATTTTTTTGAATCAAAGAAGGTTTCTTTGAATAAAAAAAAATTCTTTAAATCAACGAAAATTTCTTTAAATCAAAAGATATTTTTGCTCTCATTGTCAGTGTATGAATAGTGCCGCTTTTCTTTTGTTCTCTCTCGAGCGTCCTTTGTTTCCTTTTTGCGAATTATTTGTGAAAATCTGCGGCACTATTCATAGAGTTGACTATTTTGTTAAAATAAAAAGGAGACTATTAATGGAACTCCAAAAAATTGATAAAACTCTAAACATAGGAAATAATGAAGGTGGAATTCGAAAACTATGTAAAACGATTGTTTTGTTTATTTTGAGATAGTCTGTTCTTAATTAGTTTAGGACTCGTTGGAGTGATTAGCTTGTTTACCTTTAATTGCAAATTAATAGAATTTAATACAGTTTTAATTACATGCAAATAGAGTATCTATTTTCTTTGCTTGTACATTTTAAATAGGTTAATCAATTTAAACTTATTAAGAATTAAATTAGTGTCACCAAAATAGACAATGTCTTTAAACTGGATTTATTTGTGATTAGTCTCTAAATTGAAATGTCATTCATATAACGTTCTTGATCAATCAGAAGCTCTCCTTGAGCGACATTTAATTTGATGCTAATGGTAATATCATTTTTCAAGTTTCTGTATATTCGAGCTACACCAGACTCTCGATTTAAATGATGCATTTATCTCCTTGATCGAGAGGTTCCAGTGTATGATTATTAAAGTACAGGTTACATTATTTTGAAATGAAATACAGTCAACTCCACAAATAGTGCCGCAGATTTGCACAAAAGAA
This sequence comes from Ganaspis sp. Gsp50, assembly GCA_011057455.1. Lineage (NCBI taxonomy): Eukaryota > Metazoa > Arthropoda > Insecta > Hymenoptera > Figitidae > Ganaspis > Ganaspis sp. Gsp50. The sequence continues at coordinate 65,707 of WNHD01000264.1, read as the reverse complement.
ACAAAGGACGAGTGAGAAGAAAAGGAAAACGGCACTATTCGTAGAGTTGTAGTGGCACTATTCGTAGAGTTATAGTGACACTATTCGTAGAGTTGTAGTGGCACTATTCGTAGAATTATAGTGTCACTATTCGTAGACTTTTAGTGGCACTATTCATAGAATTGACTGTAATCAATCAAATAAAGAAGAACGAAATGTACGAAACGAATTAATTTAAAATCATCATGTCTTGAAAAAGTGGGAATTTTCGAGGCGTTTTTCACATTATTATTCGTATTTTGGTGCGTTTCGTGGATGGTGTTTTTTTTTATCTTTGAAGAGATAAGCTGTTATCGTTTCCTCCCCCTTGTCGCACTCTCTTGTGAAAGAGTTTTGAGTTTCTATTTCACGGCGCGATGCAGTGAAAACTCGTCTCGACTCTACGATGGCTTTGCTCGATTTCAAGGACTCTGACGTCCTTTGTTTTTCTTTGCTTCCTTTTCCACCCACCCTTTCGTTTTCTCGTTCTCGTTTCCCTTTCACTGCAGCTTTGCCCTTCGCCCTTGCTTGCTCACTCAAGCTGCAAACGCGGAGGAGTAAATAATTCTTGGATTCGACCTTGTTACTCCAGTTCCTCAACACAACGCAGACGTTTCCTCGTTCCTGTCCTATCGCCTCTTATCGCCACGTGGGACTGTCTCAGATGCAATCGACAAAATTGTCTCCTCCACTTTCAATTTCTTTTTCACCTCAGTTATTTATTTCTCCCGAGATTCAGTTCACCTTTTCTCATTATTTTAATCACTCTTTAATGTCACTTAAAGAGTGTTGATGTTTGTTTTTAATAATAAATGCAGAAGTTTATTATTTATTTAAACAAGTTTATTATTTATTTCAACAAGTTTATTATTTATTTAAACAAGTTTATTATTTATTTAAACAAGTTTATTATTTATTTCAACAAGTTTATTATTTATTTAAACAAGTTTGTTATTTATTTAAACAAGTTTATTATTTATTTAAACAAGTTTATTATTTATTTAAACAAGTTTATTATTATTATTACATTTAAACAAAAATGAATGAATGGAATGAAAATTTAAAACAAAAAAATTTTATAAAATTTTCAGGGTCCCGTTTAATGAATAATTTTAAAAAATATGTATGGTAGATAATATATAGCAAATTGCATGATAAAAGAAACAATAAAAAAATGAGGCCGTGTCATAAATAATATAATAATAAATAAACACGATGGTATAAATATATAGTGCAAAAGAATTGTATAAAATTAATATAGAAACGATTAACAACAATAATAAATTGTTGCAATTGATTTATTTTAATAATAAATAATCAGATTAATTATTAATAATATTATAATTATTATATTAATAATAATTATTATTTTGAAAAATGTAAAATAATTTGATATTATTCTAAAATGCTTTTGTTATTAATTCGAAAGTTTTCCTACTTATCTCGCAGGTAGACAGAAAATATTTCTTTGTATTACTGGTTGTAATCACACTTAATCTCTGCTACTGATAATTTTCTATATATACAATATAAAATTTGTTTATTCATGCTTGTCTCAACTTATAATAATTACGCCAAGAATTTAATTAAACCCGTATATTATCTGTCATTTTTGGCGCCCATTTTTGGTTCCTCGTGCTTTGTAATGACTTAAAATCGCTTTGACCAATATTAATGAAATTTGATGGAGTTATTACACTCATGGAAATCTAAAAACTGACAAAGGTATTTTCAGAAATGGACAATCAAAACTTACAAAATTGGTTCAAATTTATTTGTTGTATTTTTTATAAATTCTTGTAAAATATTATTATTTAGAAATTTATTTCTTTTTGTTTCTTTTTTAATTTTTTATTTCTTTTTTTAACTTTTTGTTTAATGCGATTGTTAATTGTTTGTGCAAAATAACTTTTAAACTGAAAGGATAATAAAACTGTTTTATGAAATAAAATATAAATATGTCGGGTAGCTATTTTTGATTAAATTAATTTTACGAATTTTAAATTCGTCTTTTGTTGTAAAACTGTGATCGTGACCGCAAAACCGTTATTCTGTTACAAAGGATCGTGTACGTTTAGAATTCCCCTAATAACTAACTGAGAAAGCTTAATAATGACGATAAAGAAAATTCGCAATTTCAGCGCCTGATAAATAAACGATTCGAGTTTTTTGACCTTTAAAGAATTAAAATTTCATAATTGACGTTTCCAAGATTAAAAAGTTACGGATAAAAGATTTCTAAATTACAATTCAAGGGATTTGTGAATGTAAACGAATTTAATAATGTAAACGAATTTCATAATGTAAACGAATTTAATAATTTTAACGAATTTAATCATGTAAACGAATTTAACAATTTTAACGAATTTAATAATTTTAACGAATTTAATAATTTTAACGAATTTAATCATGTAAACAAATTTAACAATTTTAACGAATTTAATAGTGTTGAATGAAAAATGAAATGAACAATGTGGGTGATTTTAAAAATAAAGTCGAATTTAAAATTATAATTTATTTTAAAATTGGGATTTCATTTAAAAGTAAAGGGTTTCAAAAAGGCAAACAACCTTGAAAATTGAAACGATTTTAAAAATTTAATTTTGTGAATTGAAAATTTAATTTTTAAGGAGCATTAAAAGAATTTGAAAAAAATTGTAATAGTTTGAAAGCTTTCTAATTTTACCATATTAAAATTGGCATGGGTTGTAAAAAATTTAGTTTACTGCAAAAATATTTTTTTTTTCGAAAAAATAATTTTATTGAAATAATAATAATGCTTGCTATTACATATTTGACCCCGCTTCATGAAGTGAATCTCCAACCGATGATTTATTTATTAATTTTAGAAAAGGTTAATTATCAATTTTGTGGCAAAATAATTTTTTTTACAAAATTTTTTATCTTCACACCTCGTGAACGATTAATTTTTTGCTAGTTGTTGCAAAATAAACGTTACGACAGCGAATTACATCCCCGCCACTTTGCAATAGATACTTTCCTGTAAACTGATGAATATTGCTCAAGTATCTACACGAAGGTAGCAAAAAATTTTGATAAAGAATAATTCCTTTGCGAAATTGGCACTATTCATTTTTATGCATTTTATCTCATTATTGGCACACTATACGGGAAATAAAGACATCCTTCTCAAGAAAAATTCAATTTTCCAAACAAATTTCAATTTCATTTTTGTTTCAATTGCATATTTTATTCCAATTCATACTTTTTTCAGTATTTGCATAATAAATTAATTACTTTGGGTTCAATCTCACTTTTTAACCACATTTTGTTTTAATTTTCGATTCCTGTTAATTTAGTTTTTAATTTCAGTTTCAGTTTTCATTTTAATCTATTTTTACATTCTCATCAATAATGAGAAAGTATTCAAAATGTGCGATTTTTGACTTTTGCTAATTTCATGATTTCTCGACGTTTTGTTTAATTAAAAATTGTGTGTTTTATTTTATTTTATATTTTATATTTATTTATTTTTCTATATTTTTATAATATTTTCCCATCAGAAGATTATTATTTGAAATGTGTGATTTTCTGATATAAACATATAAAATAGATGAAAACCTTGAATTTCTTATTTAACATTGAATTGATTTTACATTGATTGATTTGATATTCTGAAAGAAAAGTAATTTTGACAGAATAATGTTTTTTTAGAATAACACTGGAAGAGTAATTTTTTAAGAAGAATTTTCCGAGTTATTTTCCGAAGGCAAATAAAATTAGAAAATAAAAGGAATAAAGAAATGCAAGTTGTATTTTTTAAATAAATAAACTCTAATTTCTTAAAATGGTTTTCGAGGAATATGCAATTTACTAAAAAGCCGGGGTTTTCAAGGAAAACAATCTGAAATTGGATTCTGATTGGTGTGAATTTTGATTTATTCGAGAATTTCTTGTATTAGTTTGGAAAACTAGGATAACTATATTTCCAGAAGAATCCAATGATATTGTGGAAGAGTATTTTGAATGGTTTTGAAAAGTAGTCTAATTCTATCTGTTAGACACAATAGAAAGTACAAGGAATCTAGGATGTCGGCCGAATGTACTACATACTATCTCAAGACCTGAATTTCGTTGATTGTGTGCATTATATTGAATAAATGCTGCTTTTACTACCACCATTTTACTTTTATAAATCTTATAGTGCTAGTTACTCAATTCAATATAGTATATATATGTATAGATATATACAAAAGTTCGCACACCCAGTAAACAAATCGTAAACTCTGGAAATTCTATAATATAAAATGTTGCGAAAAATGCAAGTATCTTGCACAAAGGGCCGTCTTGCATCACTTCCATTTCTAGTTAAACTTTTGAAATAGCGATTTCATCGACTGAATTTAACTTCAATCTCGATTTTCAATTCAAGTGTAGAGACCTTGTGCAACCGACCCTAAAAAAAGTCTAGTTATCAGTTCACTTAATATCCAACTAATTAAAAGTTTGCGCTGCTATTCTCTTCCCAGGACAACTAGAATAAAATAAAGATGAAAATATTTATAATTAACTTCATTTATATCTTGCGTCTGATAAAAAATTGTTTTTAGTAAATTGCAAACTTTTTATCCATTGTTTGTTCATTTATTTTATTTTTCAACAGTTCGCTACTTTTTATTCGTTATTTTTTAGTCCTGTTTTTTATTCCTTATTTTTTATTCTTTATTCCTTATTTTGTATTCATTATTTTTTAGTTCTTATTCCTTATTCTTTATCACTAATTTTGTATTCATTACAGGGTTTCTATAACTCTGGAAAACCTGGAATTCTCATGGAGTTTCAATATTCCTCATGGAATCATGGAAATCTCGTGGAATTTTCTTTTATAGCATGGAAATTAATTTTTTTATTTAGTTTCTTTACTTTATGGTGTTTATTAAGTTTAACAAAAATTTTATACCTTTTTCTACAGAAAAGAAATTCAATATACTTCAAAATATTTAGAAATACTTCAATATATTTACAAATACTTCAAACTATTTACAAATGCTTCAAAATATTTAAAAATACTTAGAATGCCTTTAAAATATTTCAAATTATTTAAAAATACTTTAAAATACTTCAAACTATTCCAAAATATGCAATAATATTTAAAATGTCTTTGAAATATTTCAAAATACTTCAGAATAATTGAGAATACTTCAAAATATTGAAAATGTTTTATAATAAAATTTTTTTTTATTTCCCTAACTAAGAGTGATCGTTAAAGTCTGATATTTCTTTAATCAACTGCTGAGTGATAGAATCATCTTGACGTATAATTATTTAAAATAACTTCAGAATATCTTAAAATACTTTAAAATATTTAAAAACACTTCAAAATACTCCTAAATATTTAAACATACTTAAAATACTTCAAAATATTGTAATAATAATATATAATATAATATACTGAAAATTACTTTAAAAGATTTCAAAATATTTAAAGATATTTTAAAATAGTTAAAAGTATTTAAAAATATTAGTATTTTAAGTATTAAATAAAGTATAAAAAGATTTTACAGTATTAATTTTTTAAAATATTTTAAAAGTATATAAAATACTTCAGAGTATTTCAAAATGCTTCAAAATATTAAAAAATACTTAAGATTACTTATATATACTTCAGACTACAACAAAATACTTCAAAATACTACAAAATATTAAAAAATACTCAAAATATCTTTAAAATATTAAAAAATACTCAAAATATCTTTAAAATATTTAAAAATACTTAAAACTACTTTAAAATACTTCAGACTGCTTCCAAATACTTCCAAATATTTAAAAATACTTAATACTACTTTAAAATACTTCAGACTACTTCCAAATACTTCTAAATATTTAAAAATACTTAAAATTTCTTTAAAATATTTCAAAATACTTAAAACTACTTTAAAATACTTGAGATTACTTAAAAATATTTAAAATTTCTTGAAAATATTTAAAAATACGTTAAATTAATTTACAATATTTCCAAATACTTCCCAATACTTGAAAATCTTTGAAAATACTTCAAAATATTTAAAAACACCTAAAAATATTTTAAAATATTCAAATATAGTTAAAAATACTTCAAAATATCTAAAAATAATACAAAATATTTAAAAATACTTCAAAATATCTTAAATGGTTTTAAAATTAAAAATAATTATCTTGAGTAAATTAATTCTTACAAAATATTGGAAAATGCATTTTTTAATGAAAAAATATATTAAAAAACACCATGGAAATTTGTCTATCTTTCTCATGGAAATCATGGAAATATCATGGAATTTTGTGAAGAAAAATTTGTAGAAACCCTTCATTATTTTTTAGTCTTTTTTCTTATTCCTTGTTCTTTATTCCTTATATTTTGTTTCCATTAGTTTGTATTCCTTATTTTTTATTCTTTATGTTTTATACATTTTTTTTACTATTTTATTTATTATGTATCTTAAATTTTATTAGCCGCTTATTTTATTATCGATTTAGCAAAATTTGCATTTCTACTTTCTCTACTTTGTATTTTTAAAAATTATCAGTCGATAATTCGATACTTCTTATTTTAAAAGATCGAAACAATTTTTTGTCTTTTTTTTAAAAAAAAGATTCTAATTAGTTTTTTCTTTTTTTAGAGAGAGAGAAGTAAGTGAATTTATAAGCGTAATTGTGCATTTTTTGCACATATCAAAGTTGATGAAAGAAAGTGGAAGAAATTTTACTGAGAAAAGCCACCAACCCTAAAAAAAAGTCTAGTTATCAGTCCAGTTAATATCGCCAAGTAATTAAAAGTTTACGCTGCAACTCTTTTTCTTTATAGCAAAAAAAAATTGTACAATTTTAAAGAGAGAAATAATAATCTTTCATTAAAAGACCAGTTCCAAAAAAAATTTTGAATTACAATTTAGTTTCAAATTTGAAAAAAAATCAATGTTCCCCTATTATAGGGGAACATTGAATTTAAAAAATAATTTTTTTAAACGTTCCCTCATATTTTTCAAAACATTCCTCTATCTTTTCGAAATGGAATTTATTTTATTTTTTTTTGTTTTGTAAGTGTCATTTTTCTATTTTTTATCACATTTTCTAGTTTCTTTTTTGTCAATGATAAAATACGTCGCCCTTTCAAAATTATTGACCCGCACACCTTTTGACCTTAAAGATTTGTTCGAAAGCTATTGTCTCGAGCAGCTTCTCGAGGAAGCGCTGTGAGTCATCGTTTAAGTCAATTGAGTTAAAATCGTACACCCAGACTGAAATATAAAATGCTGTATTACAAACGAACAATATTTTTCTTCATATAAAGCAATGAGAGCATTTTATATTTGAAAAGAACATTTGTCAGTTTACTCTTCTGTGCTCTTAGCAAAATTAACAAATAATGGAAATTTGTTTAGGAATATTTTAATAAGAGTCTCTCTACAGCGAATTATTTAAAATTAATCACGATTACAATTTGTGTCCGTTAGCTATTCCACTTAGCCGATTCCTCAAAGAGAATCTTGTGTTCAACTCGAGAAAATCATTTCTTATTTTTCAATTCCTTTATAGTACTTACTAAAAGTAAATTTTTATTTATTTCACTCCTGTTTTATTGTTCCATTTTAAAAAATTTCTTTTCCTGCATTTTAAAACTCTCGCTTTTATTTGAAAACTGTTAAGATTTATTTTTAATTGTAAATTATTTGTTATTATTTTTAAAGTCTTTTTTAATTTTAAAAGCTTTTTTTAATTTTAAAGTCTTTTTTAATTTTAAAGGTTTTTTTTCATTTTAAAAGTCTTTTTTCATTTTAAAACTGTTAAGTTACATATTTCTAAAAACTTGGTCCAAGATTCTAGTCTACATTCTTTTTTATTATTACCATTTGTTAAGATTTGTTAAGATTTGTTAAGACTATTTGTTAAGATTTGATAATTGTTTGGAAAATGAATTGAAAACTAATGAGAGAATGTATTTGTTTAATTGCAGGAGAATAAATTGGTGGTGAAGAGGAGGTTCGTTGAGAAAAAGGTGCGGGAGGGCAGGAGTCAGGGTGTTGGAAGTTCTTCTTGTGAAAAGAAAGACGACACCGAAAAACTCGAGGCTGAGGACGTTGAAGAGTTCGAGGACTCGGACAGGTTCGAGTTCGAGCAGCAGTCCTTCGAAGACGAAGACGTCGACGAGGACTCTGGTGAGATGAAAAAGAAATCTGAAATTTCGTTTCTACGTTATTCTTTTTTTCAATTTATTAAAATCCATTGTTTCGCGAATTTTATCAATGATGAATAAAAAAAGAAAACAGAAATACGCACGACATATTAACAACAATGAGTAATGTTTGTTTACACTGTCGGCCTTATCTCACTTTCCTGCAAATTTCAGCTGATAAATCATTCTACTTCATTTTTCATCTACTCTAATTAAAACAATGGATAGAAATCTTGGACAAAATATAAATACCGACTTTGTTGATTTTCTTGCTATTTACTTATCTTTATCAGATTAAATTTGAAATAATAATTTTAGTGGACAATTTATGATTAATTTAATAATAAAAAATGAAATAAGATAAATAAAATAAATAAAATAAGAAGAATAATTTAAATAAAATGAGATAAATAAAATAAGAAGAATAAGGTAAATAAAATAAGAAGAATAAGATAAATAAAATAAGATAAATAAAATATGCAAGACAAATAAAATTTTAAAAAATGATAAATAAAAGTAAAATAAAATTTATGTAAAAAAAGCAGTGCAAGTTGCTCTACTTTTTGTGTGACAATCGATAGTTTTGAAATTAATTGTTATTTATTTTTATTTAGAATTTTAGTTTATTAAAATTTTGCTTCATCAAATTTTCTATGAATTTTCTATCTAAATTTTATTTTGTCCTGATTTCGATCGATTTGAACTTTCAATTGTAATCGATTCGAATTTTCAAATTGCAATCAATTTGAATTTTAATTCGATTCAATTTCAATACATTATTTTGAATTTCAATTCATTCCAATGTTAATTCATTTGAATTTTAATCGATTCGAATTTTAATTCATTCCAATGTTAATTCATTTGAATTTTAATCGATTCGAAATTTAATTCATTCCAATGTTAATTCATTTGAATTTTAACCGATTCGAAATTTAATTCATTTCAATTTTAATCCATTTGAATTTTAAACACGATTTGACTTTTAATTCTTTCAAATTTCAGTCAATTTGTTTTTTTAGTCCATTCCAATTGTAATTGATTCGAATTTTAATTAATTTAGATCGTAATTAATTCGAATGATAATTCACTTGAATTTTAATTAATTTGCATTTTTATCAAATTTTAATTCATTCAAATTTTATCCATTTGAATTTTAAGTGATTTGAATTTTAGTCGATTGTAATTTTAGTTCATTCAAATTGTAATTGATTCGAATGTTAATTCATTTGAATTTTAATTAATTTGCATTTAAATCGAATTTTAGTCGATTTTAATTTTAGTCCATTCAAACTGTAATTGATTCGAATTTTAATTCGTTGAAATTTTAATCTATTCGAATTTAATTCATTTGAATTTTACATACGATTTCTTTATTTCTTTATTTATTTATTTCTTTATTTCTTTATTTATACATTCTCCCCGCAGTCACATAGGACCATAAATGGGGTACAAAAATATGACATAAAATTAATTTAAACTAATTATATTACATTAGCTAGAATTATTATTTTAATTTGCATAAAAGTTTGTTTAATTTTTATATTGACTCTCTTTGCGAGATCAGGTACATTTTAAAGTCTTTTATAAACTTAACTTTTAATTCTTTCAAATTTTAGTCGATTTTAATTTTAGTTCATTCAAATTGTAATTGATACGAATTTTAATTAATTTAAATCGTAATCGATTCGAATGTTAATTCATTTGAATGTTAATTAATTTGCATTTTTATCAAATTTTAATTCATTCATATTTTATCCATTTGAATTTTAATCGATTTGAATTTTAGTCGATTTTAGTTTTAGTTCATTCAAATTGTAATTGATTTGAATTGTAATTAATTTACATCGTAATCGATTCGACTGTTAATTCATTTGTGTTTTAATTAATTTGCATCTTAATCAAATTTTAGTCGATTTTAATTTTAGTTCATTCAAATTGTAATTGATTCAAATTTTAATTCATCTTAACTTCAATAAATCCTAATTCTAAACGAATTGCATTTTTGAGTAGATTTTAATTAAAATTTTAATTAATTAAAGAAACAGCTGACTGGAATTTCTATTAAGAAAAATGTAATTGCATGTAAATTTTAATTTATTCAATCTTGAATGGTTTTGTTTGGTGGCGAAAATGCACTTTTTGAAAATGAGTGCTTTTTGGAATTCTAATTTTGATTATTGTCAATTTTAATTGAATATTTTTAAATATTAATTGAACAATTTTAAATTTTAATTGAATAATTTAAAATTTTAATTAAACAATTCAAAATGTTGATTGAAAAATTAAAAATTTTTAAATTTAATTTAATAATTCAAAATTTTAATTGTATAATTGTAAATTTTGATTTAATAATTCTAGATTTTAATTGACACAAACTTTAATTTATCTGAACTTCCACGAATTCTAATTTCAATCGAGTTTTTGCCTCAATTGTAAAGAGATTCATATTCTAATTAATTAAAGAAACAGCTGACTGGAATTTCAATTAAATAAAATGTAATTGCATGTAAATTTTAATTTATTCAATTTTGAATGGTTTTGTTTGATGGCAAAAATACACTTTTCGAAAATGAGTGCTTTTCGGAATTCTAATTTTGATTATTGTAAATTTTAATTGAATAATTTTTTATTATAATTCAACAATTTTAAATTTTAATTGAACAATTGTAAATTTTAATTTAATAATTCAAAATTTTGATTGAATAATTGTAAATTTTGATTTAATAATTCTAAATTTTAATTGACACAAATTTTAATTCATTTTAACTTCAATAAATCCTAATTCCAAACAAATTGCATATTTGCGTAGATTTTAATTCAAATTTTAATTAATCCAAGAAACAGCTGACTGGAATTTCAATTAAATAAAATGTAATTGCATGTAAATTGTAATTTATTAAATCTTGAATGGTTTTTTTTGGTGGCAAAAATGCGCTTTTTGAAAATGAGTGCTTTTTGGAATTCTAATTTTGATTATTGTAAATTTTAAATTTTAATCGAACAATTTTAAATTTTAATTGAACAATTTAAAATTTCAATTGCACAATTTTAAATTTCAATTGAACAATTTTAAATTTTAATTGAACATTTATGAATTTTAATTTAATAACTCAAAATTTTAATTGAATAATTGTAAATTTTGATTCAACAATTCTAAATTTTAATTGACACAAAAAATTAATTTCATCTGAACTTCCAGGAATCCTAGTTTCAATCGAATTTTTGCCTCAATTGTAAGAAGATTCAAATTCTAATTAATCCAAGAAACAGTTGTCTGGAGTTTCAATTAAATAGAATGCAGTAAATGCAAATTTAAATTTATTGAGTCTCGACTGGCCTTCTTTGGTAGCATGGTGGACATTTTGAAAATGAGTGCTTTTTGGAATTCTAACGTTGTTAATTGTATTTTAGCTGGCGTTGAAGGTGAAGGCGACGAAACGACGAGCTTCAACATCACCCAGGGTGGAGGAGAGGCACTTGTAGTGCCAAATTTACGCATGTTGCAGCAACGCAACGGTTCAACATCGGCGGCACCACCCGCTGCACCCATCATGTTCCCTCAGCAATACTGCCTAAGATGGAAGTACCACCACAGCAACCTGCAAACCATGTTCTCACATCTACTCGAGAGGCAATCGTACTGCGATATCACGCTCGCTTGCGAGGGCAAGACACTGAGAGCACACAAGGTAATTGACCATAGTGCTTTACGTCCTTGGATGTCATGCGATTCTCTTTAGACCTTGAAAAGCTGAAATTCCGACCGATTCCTTCTGAGAAACCACTCTGGAGACGCAGACGTCACGCTTAACTACCTCTCGCTTTTTGTCCCTTTTTCAATCCTTTTACCAATTTTTTATTTCCTTTTATAATCCTCTATAATTAGTTTCAATTCTCTTTCGCCTCTTCAATTTATGCCTTTCAAAAGAGAGTTGACTTTTTGAGCACTCATTCTTTCCTCCATTTTTTATCTTCTTTTCGTTCCAGTAACAAGACGCAAACTGCCAGGAAAACAGACACGATGTGGATGTACTCGAAATTGTTGTTCTTCTTCTTCTTTAATTTAAGTGACCTTGGTGCGGCCAATTCAATCACACCATACTCGAAATTGTTAATGATGATTAAAAATTGCTGGAAACGATATTTTTTGTATGAGAAAGCAGTAGATGGGGCCAAAAATCGAAGAGCGGAGTTAAAAATTTTAAAGTTTTTGTAAAGCCACGAGTTTTAAATCACAGAGTTCAAAATCAAGGCAATTGTCTCTTCTGGAAATGATTATCCCCGTGGTTATTTATCGTCTCAATTGTTACGAATCGTGGATGGAAACGATTCGTAACGTTTGGGATGGTTTATGACGATTGGAGGTGATTAGAAAAAATTTCAAGCAATGAATTTTGTGGACGCAAAAACTATTAAAGGCACTGTTAAATTGATTGGAAGTTAATTCCATTTTACATTGAAAGCTCTATTGTTTTTCTTGATCATGTTTCTTAATCATTTTTCTTAATCTTATTCGTTTAAGATCTTATTCATTTAAGATGAATAGTTGTCTAACCTTTGACATTTTCCTTTAAAAATCCACCAAGACATCTTATTTCTTCTGGAAACCTGTATCTTCAGAATACCCAGAAAGTTAATTTCTTTTAAAAGTTCACCCACTTGAGAAATCAATTTCTTTCTCAACAAGTCTACTCTCCGTCTCTTAAAAAATTCCATTTTCTCAAGCACTCGAAACGGAGATGGCTCAAATTTAGAAGGTACCCAAATTTGAAAGTGTGACGCATTTAAATTTAAAACGATTTCGAATTGGAAAGTCTCCAAGTTTAAATTTGCTGATGTCCATTTGAATATAATTCATTTTTTAAACTATTGTCCAAATTGACAACTCTTACGTTATTGTCAATTTCATTTTCAAGATTCAGCAATTTTTTGATTCTTATTTTTCGCTTCTTGCTTTTTGATTCTTATTTTTCGCTTCTTGCTTTTCGCTTCTTATTTTTTGCTTCTTGCTTTTCGCTTCTTATTTTTTGCTTCTTATTTTTCGCTTCTTATTTTTCGCTTCTTATTTTTTGTTCCTTATTTTTTGTTCCTTATTTTTTGTTTCTTATTTTTTGTTTCTTATTTTTTGTTCTAGAATTGGCTCTCGACGAGCCAAGTTTGATTTTAGGTATAAATCGAGTTTCTCCCTCTTTTGGGAAATTGTTCCCTTCTCCACTTTTTCGTGCTTTACTCTCTCCGCGTTTTCGCGGCTTCCTCTTCTCCGCGAGCAGAATTTCTGTAGTTTCTTTTATTGTGTTGGTTGTCGACCTCCCACCACGCGGTTCTGAACCGGGAACATAAAACTTGACAAACGATCAATTTTCTGTTCTTTGTTTCTTACCACGAAAGAACTCTGGCATTTCACCTCTCTCTCGCTCTTTTCTTTCACCTCAAACTCTTATTTCCCTTATACATCCTCCCTTGGTGTATCTTTCTCTCTATTTTTTTTTCTTTCTCTCTCTCTCTCTTTCTCTCGCTTTCTGTAGCCTATGCGTCGAAACGAGCCGCGCAGAGGAGAGGCACTCTATCAAAGTAGAGTACATTTGGCTTGGTTTATTTTTTACTTTGGGAGGGGTCCAAATTGTAAAATCAATACTTCCTCCTAAATTTAGAATGCTTCGTTCAAACACTGAATTTTCGCTTCTGCCTTCAACATGTTGGGTTCAGATATTGATGGTTTATTGCTCTTTCTCTTCGGTGTCCGCCGAGCCACGAGCTAAACGTTTTGTCTTGAGATTTTTCTTCAAATTTCGCTTGGCGCCCTTTTAGAAAGCACCTCTAATTTGAAAGCAATTGAGAGGGGAGACATGGAAGAGAAGTGGACAGCTGGTTCCTTTGCTAAAAAAAAACACCTGTATCCAGGTGTTTTAGCAACACTAGAAAAAACATTTATTTCTCTGCATAATATACACCCCTATTAGTTTTTACAATCCGTTATTCTTTTACATAATTCTGCAGCACCCTTTCCATTTTTTCTCACCTTCGTCAAAGCATTTTTTCCATACTATTAAACTTTGGTAACCCTTTTCTCAAACCCTTCCGAGAGAATCCTTTTTCTGCACAGTTTTTAGCTTTTGGTGACTACTTTTTGTCGCTCGGTGTTTTTAATTTAAGCGCAGGTGGGAATATTTTTTCCCCTTCTATTTGCGACTTTTAATTTAATCAGTGGCAGGATTTTTTCGGCAAATTTTCAACGGCAGAGATAGTTGAATCTTTTTTTCAACTTGATCGATTGTGGGAATATTTTTTTTGTTGCGAATTTTGTCAGTACTAGGAATGAGGTGAAAGAATATTCTTGAAAACTGCACTCAGGGGAAGAAAATTTTATAAATATTTCTGATTTTAAATCAACGAAGGAAAAATCTTTTGTGAATTATCTTTCTTCTTTTTCTTTTTTTTTCTTTTTTTTTCTTTTTTTCTAATTTTCTTGTGAATGGAGACAAAACGATAAAATGTGGGTTGTTTTTGTGCGTGAGATGTATTTGATTATAATCAATCAACGTCAGAAAGGGAAAGATTTTTGCGCCCGATCTTTTTATCTCTCGGAAACACGCATTTCGAGTTTCCGAGTCGAATGTACAGGAACATGAAAAAATTCATAAATTATCGTTTGGACTATGCAACTCTGTTTTTCCGATGACTAATGTCTTATTAATCTTACTTTGAACTTTTAGCACCCGATAACACATTACTGGCTTTTAGTTGTTCAAAATACAAAAATAGCTAAATTATTCATTTGCAAGGTTTTTTTGGATATTGAAACAAAATTATAAAAAAATTGGAAAATTATTCATTTCGCTGTTTCTTTTTAAATTGAAACAAAAATGCGTACTTGGCTTATTTATGCGACGTTTCTTTTTCAAATATAAACGTATTATTCTTTAAAGAAAAAAGGTCAAAAAATTGTAATTATATACCTTATTGTCAAATGTGAAGGATTTCTTCAAAAATACAAGATAATTAAATAAATATGAAACAATGCTTCCGTATGAGGAAGCAAAATAAATAATAAATGCTAAGAAATAAATTAAATAAATAATAAATAATTAAACAAATAGTGAAACAAATAATGAAACAAATAGTAAACAAATAGTGAAACAAATAGTGAAACAAATAGTGAAACAAATAGTGAAACAAATAATGAAACAAATAGTAAAACAAATAATGAAACAAAATAATAAATAAAACTGAAAATAAAAAATAATTCAAAATTGAAGAACTTATTGGAAAAGGATAAATAACGTTGCTTTATATCTCAACACCTGAACGTGAAAAATAAAAAGCAATGTCTAAAATTAAAAAAACACTAAATTTAAAAAAAAATGTCATCGTATCGATTCTAATACACATAAATTCCAGTTTAGAAAAAAATTATTAACAACATTGCAGAGAGTTGAAAAGTAAACCGGATTTTCCTCATTAGTTAAGATAATGTCATAAATTTTCTTGAAAAGCAAAAAATTTCTATTTCACAAAGATTATTAAATTTGTTTTCTTTTTCATATTCTTGAAAGAATTTCGCTAAAAATAATTTTGTTTACTTTCCAAGTCACGACAAAATATTGTTTAACGTCGCTATTAAATTTTTTGATTATAGAAGGTGTAGTTATAGTCATTAAGACAGAGAATGCTGATACGATACGACTAAAAAGGAAGTAAATAAATATATAATTAAAATAATAACGAAACAGTTTCATAAGATATTGTAGAAATTAACATTTTTTTGGGTTTTTTCTTTTGTTTTTTTTTCATTTGATAAAGTAAGTTTGATTATCTCCCGGTAGTTCAATAATAACGTTGAAATCAAAACGCTTTCGAAATGACTAATGCTTTGTAGTTCGCCATCATTATATCCAGTGTAGCGTGCAAAAAATATTCCACGCCGGCCATTACCCGAGAGAGACCTCTGTCGAAATGGGGTTGTCCAACTGTCCAATAAATTTTGGAATAAAATTCTAAAATAAAAAAAATTGCTTCAATTCACCCGCTAAAAAATATAAAATGTCAATTTAAATTGTTTTTATTTGTGGCATCTACCGAATTCTGTAACAATATTTTACAAAATGAATTTAAAAAACAAGATTTTAATTTAAAATCAATTTTTAAAATATTACCTACAACCAAAAAAATTCACAAAGTATTTTTTATAATAACTTGACATTTTATTATTCATTTATTATTTATAATTTATTACAAAATTGATTTAAATTAAAATCCACTTAAATTTTAATTATTTTTTAAAATTAGCTGAATTAAGTTTTGGAAATTAGAGTTTAGTTTTTATTTTACATTAGGTTCATTTTACATTAGGTTCATTTTACATTAGGTTCATTTTGAATTGGGTTTAATATGAATTTAAGTTCATTGCGATTAGGTTCAATTTCAATGAAGTTTATTGATTGATTTATGATTTATTTATTTGATTGATTTATGATTTATTTATTTGATTGATTTATTACTATTATTGTTGATTAAAATAAATGGAAAATAGTAGCTGAAAATATTCTTTGCAAGTTTTTTTTTAATAAATTGACCCTGAAATTTAATTGTTTTCGATTAAAAGAGAAATAAATTGGCCAAGTAAAATGATTGTCTGAAAGAGCAGGAGACGATGTAATTTTATTGGCAGTTCAGCTAACGTTTGGTTGAATTAAAAATTTATTTTAGATGTTACGGAATAGGTATGAAAGAAAGGAGAATCGATATTTTCCAGCGAGTATTAAGCATGTGTACTCATTTTTCAGAGCGTCCCTACTTTCTGTTTGCGAGGGCACGAATTCGAGCCCGTGGTTTCTGTTTCACATTGACAATGAGTCACACTCGTCACTAAAACACCCAAAAAATACACATACGAGCGTTTTATAAAATATACAATGGCACACCAGTCCCTCTCCCCCTTTCCAGTTCCTGTTTCCCCCCCGCTTACATCTCTTTGATCCCTTCTCTTTTTTTCACTTTTTGCTTTTCTCTCTTTTTCGAATCCATTCTCTCTCTGTCTATTTCTCTCTCATTTTTTCTCTCGCTCCCATTTTCTCTCTCTTTCATTTTGTCTCTCTTTTTCTCATTTTGTCTCTCTTTCTCATTTTGTCTCTTTTTTTCTCTTTTTTTCTCATTTTGTCTCTCTCTCATTTTGTCTCTTTCCCTCGTTTTTTGTCTCCCTCTTTTTTGTCTCTTCTACCTATCTTCTGGCGAAACACGGTTAAAAATTCGAAAATGTTAACGCTTCTTTTTTTTTTTTATCATCTTGGCCTTCACGCTTCGCCTATTTCTCAGAATTTTTTTAACGCAGAGTCATGCCCTAGTGTTACGGCAAAAGTCAAAGGGAAAAACAACTGGAATTCAGTTGTGAGATTTTAAAAATGTTAATTAACTGTAGCTTTTTTTGGAAGTTGAAAATAATTTCGTTTTTTGTCTGGCTTTTGAAAGAATGTGGTTTCTTTTTTTGTTGCTCTTTAAAAGATTAATTTTGTTGCTATGATTATTCGTGACTTGGAAATGGGCTAGAATGCATGTTTTTAACATTAAATGACTTTTCATTTTGAAATTGAATAAATTTTTATTAACTGTGTTTTTAACATTAAGTGACTTTTCATTTTGAAAGTGAATAAATTTTGATTAACTGTGTTTTTAAAATTAAATGACTATTGTAAAATTGAACGAGTTTTTGCCAAGTGCTGCTCTCTTTCTTGCTAGATAACTAAAATTAAAAAAAATAAAAAAAACTCAATTGTCTATCGAAACTCGGAAGCGATAGAAACCATATTTCATCGTCGTCGTTTATTTACATTGTATTGTACTTTATATTTTATGCATTTTGCTCTTTTCTGTTTGCTTTGGTAATTTACATATTTTTCCATTTTCCTTTTTCATCTTCAACCTTGCCCAACCCACCTGACACTCACACCCCGGAATTCCTCTGAACAAGATTTCAATTCTTTTTATTTTTGTACGTTAAAAAATTTACGATTCAAATGCAAATGTTTCATCTTTCCATTGTTGGGATCTTAATTGCAAAACGTACAATACAATTAATTCTGGAAAATAATAAATAAGAAAATAACGAACGCAAAAGCGAATAGTTACGATACAAAGAGGAAATTCAATTATTGGATGTGCTAATTGTTTCATGTCGCAAATAATATATTTTATACTATGTATTTTACGTTATACGTGTAATAGTATTATAAAACACTGTTTATAATGCAAAAGAGATAATTTACAAATAAAAGAGAAAAATAGAAAAAAAATGGAAAAGAACTGCAAAATTGGATAGGAAAAAAGGACGTGAAATTAGAAAAAACAGACCGGAATTTTTTAAACTTTACTTTGGCAAATGTTTAAAAAAATTGGCCTTCTATGCCAAAATAACAAGGAAAAAATTGTTGAAGTTTAAAAAAGTTGACCTTTTATGCCAAAATAACAAGGAGAAAATTGGACAAATTATAAAAAAATTGGAAAAATGGAAATTATAATTCTCAAGGGTAATTCAGCAAAAAAAGTAATTAGAAGAAATGAATCAATTATGAAATAGATTCTGTTTATGTTTCAAAAGTTGAAGCGATTTAGAAGAAGCAAAAATAAATTTTCTAGAGTTTGGCCAAAGAGAGTCGCAAATTTTACCGCCACGTTGAAGGTTAAAGAAAAGTTTTAAAAATTATTCTTTGTAAAGAAAAAACAATTTTATTATACAGTAGAAACTCTTTAACCGGACTTTATGATACTGAACTTTACAATGTTTTTTTCGTTTACAAAAAAAGCAAATTTTTATTTGCTTAATTAGTGTTCCAGCACTAAAAAGCACAAAAAATAAGCATAAAAAAGATAAGAATCTTTAAAAGTTGTAAATTTTGAATTTATATACAAGGGTTAAAGTAAAAAATCATGACAGTGAATCACAATATTTAAAACATTTAAAAATAGCAAAAATGCTAGCAAAAATGTGTTTCTTCATTGATTCACATTTTTTCATTTACCAGCTACATCACATTTACTTGAAAATGAAAACGATACGTGTATTTTTGTATCAGATTGCCGAATTGGAAAATAATGCACAATTTTGGACATTACTGAAAATAGATGCACAAATCTCAGTCTCTTTCTTTTCTGTTAATCGTCAATTTAATATCAAACTTTATTTGCAGAAACGGTGACAATTTGATGTCAACAGTCTGGGAATTTTCGGATTTGGAAAGACAGAGCGAGTCGACAGTGATTGAAAGAAATTTTGCAAAATTGAAAAGGATTATTTGACAGCGTCTCGAAGAAATTGATTATTTAATCTGAATTGAAAATTGAGGAAGTTGTGGATGAAATGGGGAAAATGAAATATCGAGTACGTCAGCTTTGACCTATTTTAATCGAGACATCTACAACACATAAGTGAAGAGACAATGGACTGGGGTTTCAAAACAAGTCCATTCGGTAGAATAATACGAATCAGCAATTTCCGCTGGATCTCGTTACGCCTTGTGCTCTTGGCTGTGGTGAACGAGAGTCTTGGTCGTACATAATAAAAAAGTTTAATGCTGAGAGACATTAAAGAAAAAAGAATGCGTAAGAATTCAGGGTTCGTAATGAACCCGATATGAAAAACGCTGCGAGTATAATTTATTTTTTTATCGCAGTATTTCCCCCATAAAAGCGCCGGCTATAATAAAGCGTTATATTGCCGCTCTGAAAAGTAACGCGCCTTCGGCCTTTACGGTCTTATTTGCGGAGACGTAAAAATCGAGAAAATCAATACGAAACTTCTGACATTAAATATTCAGGCTATTGACTGCCTTGAGAACCTGGGTGGGGCCGCGATAGACATATTTCGTTTCATTTCTATTTGTCCTTAATATTTTAACCGGCCTCAAAATTGCAAGTTTTTCCCTCTCACGGGCACATTTTTGTTTTAGCTTTCGTCTTACTGTTCTGCTTGTCAATTTGTAGATACCTATCTATTCCTATGTCCCTTTAAGGCCTTTATGCTCTTTTTTGGCTTTTGTTGTCTTTTTTTATCTCTTTTGTCTTTTTTTTTTTAATCATTTTGGGCTTTTTTTATCATTTTTGGCTTTTTTTTTATCTCTTTTGTCTTTTTTTTAAATCATTTTTGGCTTTTTTTTATCATTTTTGTCTTTTTTTGTCTTTTTGAGTATTTCTATGTATTATTTATTTATGGGATGACTATTGGACTGAATTACTCACATTGGATTTAACTCCTGACAAAAGCTGCGAATCGTACTAAAAATCTAAATCACAACGAAGCGCACTCGAACGTTACTAATTTGTCAATTATTGGAACGAAAATAACCGCGAAATAACGAGAATGATTCCTAATTTTAATACAATAATGAAACTTAACTGTTTATTAGGAAACTACTAATTCCATTCTCTATAATGTCAATTTTTTATTGAGACTTGCAATTCTCAGCTGACAACATTTTTTGAAGGAATGTGAACATTTCCTAAAGATAACATTTCGGGCTAAAATTGTGATAAATATAAAATGTATTTATTATCAGGAAGGTATCTTTTTATTAATTAACAAAATTTATTTATTATATATAATAATAAATTTATTTATTACATATAATAATAAATTTATTTATTATAAATAAATAATAAATTTATTTATTATAAATAAATAATAATAAATAAAGCCTTGGGTGAAAAACCTTTAGGTGAAATCTTTCGTGTAAAAGAAATTTCAGCTTTTCATTGTTCGCTCACTTTTTTAAAACCACTTTTTTTTCAAAGAAAATTAAAGAAAGAGAAGACACATTTTCTACGAGTATTAATTATTTTTGTTTTTAATTTCTAGGTTGTTCTGTCGGCGTGTAGCACGTACTTCGACACAATTCTATCACAGTACGAAGAAAAGGATCCAATAGTGATCATGCGTGACGTCAAATTTTCCGATATTAAAGTATTGGTGGAGTTCATGTATAAGGGAGAGATCAATATCGACCATGTAAGTACAATTTTATTGTTGATTTCTGGGTCACTTTCATTTTCCTTCTAAAATTAAAATAGCTTTATATACAACTTGCATTAAACATATATACTTGAAATCGATTCAACTCTTTCGTCAACGAATAAATGTAATTTTTCAAAAGCTGTCACTTAATAATAATTCATTACTTTCTTCACTTTTTTTACACGGAGAATTCAAATTATTTAAAAGCTTGTATTTTTAAAGAGCTGAAAATCTAGTGAAACCTTTTTTTGTCAATTCATATCCCTCCAAGATTTATTGAAATATATCACCGTTCTGATGGAATCATTACTGCGTTATTTTAATTCAGCTTTATTAATAGTAGAATACAAATTATAAATTAATAGCAATTGTACAATTGTACAAATTGTCTGAGACAATCGACGCGTTTAGTCATTAATTTTTATTACTTAATTTCATTATTCAGTTGGCTTTTTAAACATTTTTTTGTGTATTTATATTTGTTTTATTTATTTACATTTATTGTTTTATTTATTTATATTTACCGTTTTGTTTATTTATATTTATTGTTTTATATATTTATATTTATTGTTTTATTTATTTATATTTATCGTTTTATTTATTTATATTTATTGTTTTATTTATTTATATTTATCGTTTTATTTATCTATATTTATTGTTTTATTTATTTATATTTATCGTTTTGTTTATTTATAGGTATTTATTGTTTTATATATTTATGTTTATTGTTTTATTTATTTATATTTATTGTTTCATTTATTTATTTATTGTTGTTCGTAAGGATTGTAAAATTATTTTACAAAGAACATGTCTTTTAAATAAGAGATTAATTACATCTCATTAATTTCGCATTATTAATTCCCGTAGATTCTGCAAATAAATTTCAGATCTTGTTAACTTTCATAAAAAGAAAAAAACCTATATGAATTCTTAAATTTGCAAGCAGAAAGAAAGAGCCTTGAAAAATCATTGATTTTTTAAAAAGCTCTGAGAAATTAGAAAGGTCATGGAATTTTAAAATAAAGGCTAGAGTTTAATTTATTCGGAATCTTGTTTGTAATATTTTCAGTCACAAATTTTATTATGCCATAATTTTTTTAAAACTGTAATTATTTTTAGTAATAAAATTTTTAAATTATAAAAATTTATTTATTTGTTTAATATTGTACGGGCTTGCGCTAAATTAAATTTAGAATGAAATTATTCTTTTAAAAATGTCTTCGGCTTCTTTTCATTCTCAATTATTAAAAAATTAAGAAATCTTTCCTGTTTTATTCATTCTTTTTCCATTTCTGGGCCATCAGGTTGAAATAAATTATTATTATCATTCTTTTTCCATTCTTTTTAGTTATTCTTTTCCAGTTTCTAATTTTTATGATCAGCTTGAAATAATTTCCATACTTTTTCAGTTCTTTTGTTCTTTCTTTTGTAATTTTCACCATGTTTAATTTCTTTTATTCTGTAATTACATTTTTCATTTTATTCCAATTTTCTTCACTACTGAATATTGTTTCGTCGTAGAGAAATTATTGTATTTTTTGTTTCCCTTACTCGCGTTATCGATTTTCATTCTGTTTCAGCCTTTTCCATTCCTTCTTTTAGCTATTTTCTTCAACTTGATGCGAATTTATAAATTTTAATTTTTTACTATTTTTAATTAGACTTTTTTATAATTATTTTGCGAAATAGAAAAATAAGCAATTGCTCCGCTTTTTAAGTTATTTTAAAAATTTGTTTTCTTTAGCTTCAATATTGGTTTCTTCTCTTTAATTATTATTGCTTTATTTCTTAGAGAGAAAAAATGTAAATTTTCATCCTCAATTTGTGTAGATATTTTTACTTTCTGTTTGAAGAAATATATTTAGTAGTAATTATCTGATATTTACAGATTTAATTTTTCAATTTTATTTTAGTTTCTTAAATTTTTTTTATTCTCTTCTTTTTTCAATTTTGAATAGTTTTCTCAATTTCTGAGGTGTTTTTCTTATTTTCTCGAGCTTTAATTAAATTACCTATTCTCTCATAACTTTCTGCAATTTTGCTTCCTCATAGGGAAGCACTGTTTTTCTTTATTCTGCAGATTATTCGTTTTTTTTGCTCTTTATATGTAACGATTTTTTGAAACTTTTTAAAAAAAAAAAAATAATCGTTTTTTACATTCTTTTAAATTAACTTTTTAATTTTCTGGTTTTCGTGTTTTTTCAGTTATTCGCTCCATTTTTGAACGACTTTCTCTTTGTCTTGAGTTTCTTTGTTATTTCTTTTTGCTTATTTTTACCTCAGTTTCTTTTTCAGTTTTCCAGTTCAGTTAATTATTAAATGTAATGTTAAATTTAACATGTTGAATAATGTTAAATTTAATAAGTTTTTAATAATGCATTAATTATATTTCTGTTTTACTGAATTTTAAATAATGTTCTTAATTTTCCAGCTTGTTTTTTAGCCAAATTTAAGCATTATTAATAAAATGTTTTCTGGTTTTGTGTTTCAAGGTTAATACAAAAATTTTATAATTTTGGTAAATCTAAAAAGAATCAAAAATTGAGTCTAGAAAAACAAATTTGAAAATTTGATAAGAAAAAATGCAGTTCAAGAAGGGTTGTTATTTTGATGGCAAAGTTACAACTGTCTAGTTGCATTTTTTATTAATCTATCTATTGCTTGTTTTTATCAATTGTTTGTTTTTTATCAATTGTTTATTTTTTATCAATTGTTTATTTTTTATCAATTGTTTGTTTTTTATCTACTGTTTGTTTATTGGTTGCTTGATGTTTTTTTCGTTTTAGAATCTTGTAGATTAGCAGGGGAGTAATGAAAATTGTGGCTGCAAGTTTTTGATTGAACCGCCATCTCATTGGATGTATAGAGTTTTGCTCGATCGCTTTTGCGTCACATGGCACGTTTTTCGCATCGAGTCAACGAAACGAAAGCGGCAATTTCTGAAATACATTTATTCCCCGCACACCGCTGACCCACTTAGCATTTTTCCAATTCTGCCAGCCAGACCGATAGAAAGCCAGCGTTTGTAGAAAGTTCCCATATTATTTAGCATTCAGTGGCGCGCTGCATTATTGCAGTGAAAATTAGCAAATAATAATTGGATTCATTGTTTCTCACTTGCTTATACCCAGGCTTCTTAGTTTTCTTTTTTCGAGACTCTCTGACAACTTGTGTGTCGTCGTTTTCAACAAACTCATCATGAAAAGCTCTCACCACTGTCGCTTGATTATGGACAAGATAAAAATAACAACACTCAATTTTTTTTTATTTTCACAACCACCATTGCTCTTATTAGTTTTATTTTTATTGTACAATAGAGCATAAACGCACCCCTATTTATTATTGCTTTTTATATTCCTGTCACTAAAAAAAAACGTACTTATTTCCAAGTAATGGCGTGGACTTTTTTTTTAATAGATTCAGTGTAAAGTTATAAATGATGAACATTCATTAGAAGTTTAGCGGGAGATTAAAAATATTGATAAAGGACTTTAATGTTATTAATTCTGATAAAAGAGTTTAATAGTTTAAACTCTGATAAAAGAGTGTAATAGTTTAAATTCCGGTAAAAGACGTTTTACTGATATAAATTTCGATACGAAATGTTATAAATTCTGAGAAATTTATTTAATTAAAGTAAAGAAAATTACTTTTTAACTGCTCATCAACTTCTTTCTCTTATTAAGAATTTTTCACAAAAGTTCTTTATTAAGGATCTAATTAAGAAAACTTTGCCAACTTAAGTTATGAGATTGAAAATCTTGCTCGTTAAATTTTCTTTAATTAAATTTTGAGAAGATTGAAATTTGAATAATCTTTACATTTTTCATTTATTAATTATTATTTCCAAGTTTGCAAGAACAGGGATTTTGGTATATATTTATGATTCACTACCAAACAAATATTAAGCACAAAACACTTGTGGGGCAATTTTGAAAATAGTTGTAGAATAACAATAAAATAGTTGTAGAAAAATAAGTATTTATTATTGGAGAATATTTGTAAATAAAACGATGATGAGATAATTTTTAAACAAAAGCATTTTTTAAACTAAAGCATTTTTAAAACAAGCATTTTTTAAACAAAACATTTATAAAACAAAAGCATTTTTTAAACAAAAACATTTTTAAAACAAAATCATTTTTTAAACAAAAAGATTGCATGTAGTTTTAGTTATGTTTTGTAGTTCAAAAAAAAGGGAAAAAAATAAAAACGCTAACTGAATATCATAAGTGAATAGCATATTAATCTGTGATATATGCGATGCAGCTGTTGTTCTCAGAAAATTGTTTTACGTCAAGTAAAAGTCAGATTGATTTTTCTAATGATAGCTTCGTACAGTTTACACTCATTTACATTCGAAATTGAACTCGTTGACGCTACGAGAGGCAGTCGAAAGTCTAATGCAAGAAATACCCACACGCACCAATTTGATATATTTTTTCTAATCAATATTAAATTCCATCTGTCGATTTTCCAAGAATTCAATTGATTCAAATTCAACCACCTGCATGTTTGCTGTGTCAAAAAAGAAACGATTTTATTGATTGGATCAAATGTTAATTTCGTAATCTAAGAAAATAATTTTCAAAGTTTATTGCTTGTGTTCGCTAACAATTTTTTACGGTGGCAAACATTTTGGAAACTTGTGATTTTTAGATGAAAATGAGTTAATTTAGCGTATTTTTGGAAAATTTGTACAATAACAAGGCTTCCTTTGTGTGGAAGCAGAATGGAAGAAAGTAAAGATTAATGTAAAAATTTGATTTCAGACGAGACTCTCATCCCTATTAAAGACTGCTGAAGACTTGCACATCAAAGGATTGGCTGAAGTCAGTTGGCGGAGTGATTCAGCACAAAATGACATAGCAAATAGCGGCCACAGTCCTGCAGCAGCCACCCCTGGAGTAGAGACTGTCCTCAGGGAAGGAGACGGGGATGATCAACCTATGCCAAAACAGAGGCGTAGAGGTCGTCCACCTTTAGATGATCCACCATCGGCGCACGACGTTTTCACGCCAAAAATCACTTGTATCACAGGAAATGTAGGCACAGAGGGCTCATTAAATGTAAACCAGGTTAGCTGAGCTTTGGGAGCATTGGGATTTTATTTATTTTTATTGACACTTTTTAACTGCATGTAATATGCACGCTTTTACGCTGCATAGTATCTACTTCACTCCATTTTAGCAACAATTATATTATTTTCAATTTAATTTCAACATTTCGATTCATATCCACAGTTTCCAAATATTAATGGAATTATTTTCTCATTGAACAATTTTCAGTTCCAAATTTAATATATTTAATTTGATATTTGCTATGGAAATTATCATTGAAATTTACGTTTTTATTTGTTTTGGGTTTTATTAAGAAATTTTGTTGAAAAATTATTTTATTTAGTTATTTTTTGAAATTTTGAAATCACAAAAATGTTTAATTACTTACTTGCGATGTCTCGAAGTGTAAATTTTGAAAATAAATGTACTTGATTTCATATTATTGATAAATTGTATTTAAATTATAATTGCATTTTTTAAAAAGTCAATGTAATTTAAACTAGTGGAAAATTGTGTTCATTTATGAACATTTTGATTCCTCATAGATTTAATTGTTATTAACTCTATCAATTTTTTGTAAAATATATACTTTATACAGCTCAATCGATTCGTTTTTCATTCTAGAAGATTTTTGCCAAAGGAATTATTGCTTAAAAATAACAGTAATGTAATTTAATTATTACAAAAAATTTAATTTATTAAAAAGTTTATTTAATTTTAAAGTTTATTTAATTTAAAAAATAATTTTCATTTTTAATTAATTTCTTATTAGTGTAAATTTTCATTAATCTAAGCTCTCGTCGATATGTATTTTCAGATGCTGTTTTATCAATTTAACGTAATTTCTACTAACATAGCCATTAATTTCTTGGTATTGAATTATATTATAAAAACAAAATAGCTATCACAACAAATTTAAAATTGTTTGAATAGCAATTTTGACGGCTTAGACTTTTCGAATTTAAAGTATTGCTAAGTTTGGACTGAAAAATTGATTATTACTTTTGATTTATTTAAGCTAATTGTATATCTTTTTATTTTTATTTTTAAATGTCTATCCATTTTTTGTCTGTCAATTTTTTTAATTATTTTATTTGATTTATTTTATATTTATTTTCATTTTATTTTTATTTTATTTTTATTTTATTTTTATTTTATTTTATTTTATTTTATTCTTTTTAGTTTCATTTAATGCAATTTAATTAGTTTGTAATACAATTAGATTGTAGTTATATTTTACTAATTGCGAAATATAGAAATTGAAGAAAAGTAGAATCAAATTTTCAAACGTTATTCTATTACTAATGCTATTAAATTTTTTTGATTAGGAGGAAATGATGAGCGAGGGCGGAGATCATGAAAGTTGGGATGATGACATGATGGCAGCGAATGAAAATAACGACCCTTCTCTTTCAATGGTTAGTTTCAAACTTTGTCTTTAGAATAGTCTTTCTCACATTGATTTAATTTAATTCTATTTACATTATCTCAAGCATTTCATTATTGTAACTTTCACTTTTATAAAGTATTTTTAAATTCATTCATCAAGTAATTCTTACATTTTTCCATTTCATTCGAATATTCTTAAGCTACTTTAATTCACTTAATTATTTTCTATTTAGTGTAATTTGATTGAAAATTATTACATTAATTCAATTTAATCAATTTTGGTTCACTTTAATAAACTTAAATATAAATAATTAGGTATAAAATAAAATTAATTTTGTAAATTTTTGTAAATTAGTTTATTTTGTAAATTTTTTAAATATTCAATAAATCTCATTTTATTTAATATTTAATCGCGATTTTATATAATTATTGATATTTATTTTTTTATATTTATTTATATTTATTGCTTCCTCAAAGAGGAAGTTCTGCATTACCCCCAAATTTTCGACTTGGATTTATCAATATTTCTGGACGTTTCTCGACCTCAGGAACCAAAAAACATATTCTTGAAGGCATGTCCGTTTGTGTTTGTGCAATTTGCAAATTGATGTACAATATTTTAAAATTCATATTAATCGAGGAAAGTGTCAGAAATGTTATTATATTCAAATTGGCTGTATCTTTTCTGGGGAATCGAATGTAAAAATTCGATTGTAAGCAAAATTTGAGCAACACAGTAAAATTTGCAAAAAAGGAAAAAATGCAAATTTATTTAAATTGCAAATTCATACAAATTTTTTAAAATTCATATTGATCTTGGAGAGTGTCATAAATGTTATTATATTCAAATTGCGTGTATTTTTTCTGGGGAATCAAATGTAAAAATCAGATAGCAAAAAAATTTCAGCAACACATTCAAATTTGAAAAAAAATCAAAGATGACTTTTTTAAAAATACACATTCATGCATATTTTATTAAAAGACAAATTGATCCAGAAAAGTGTAGCGTTTGTTAAATATCTCAAATTTCGTATTTTTTTATACTGATTTTTTGTATACTGATTTTTTTGTACTGTTTTTTTTTATACTGATCTTTTTTATACTGAATTTTTTATACAGTTTTTTTTATACTGATTTTTTTTATATTTATTTTTTTATATTTCATTTATGTTTATTTTTATAAAGTGAAAGTGAACATAAATTAGACTGTTTTATATTGTGAAAATTCTGAAAAATTAATGAACGATTTTTTTGCAGCTCTCTTATATGTCAAAAGACGATGGGAATGATTTGGAAAAGAAAGGTAAAATATCGTATTTTTTATTTTCTTAATTCACTTTTCGTTTAGAGTTGATGTTATTTCCATAAACGAATATTTTCAAAATTGTAATGATGACGATTATTTTAGCTCCGAATACACCTTCACTTTTAAATGCCTCAAATCCAGCAATACCTGAACAATTTCGAGATGTTATCAAAATGAACGATTATTTAACGACGGGACGACGTCAGGAGTTTTGGGAGGAACCTTTTACGCGACGTGTTATGGACGCCATAAAGAGCAAGGAACTGGAAATGAAGACTGCAGCTGAAATACTCGGAGTTTCTTATGGAACTCTTTACGGGAGATACCGTGACAGTTATGGATGCCTTAAACACCCATACAGGTATATTTAGATAATCTATAATACTGCTTAAATAACATTATTTACTCTCTTAAAGACATGTACTCTCTCTTATTTACTCTCTTTCTTCAAAGAAAATTATCATATATCAATCATTTCATTCAATCATTTCATTCAATTATTTCATTCATTCATATTTCAATAATTTTATATATCTTTATTATTTTTATTATCCCTCTATGTATACCCTTTCGGGTTTTTTAACATATTAACTCATTTTATATATTAGTTATTATTATTTGTATTATTTTATTATTATATTTTTATTGTATATTATTTTCTTTTTTATTATTTTATTATTATATTTTTATTGTATATTATTTTCTTTTTTATAATATTATTATTATATTTTTATTATTATTTTTATTATTAGTTTTTTTTATATAAAATACAACTATACTATTTTCCATTTGTCTTTAAAGCTCAATATCGCTTTTAAGAAAATACACTCTCATTTTTGATGAGAATGTAATAGTCTTTTTAATATTTAGTGATTTTTTTCTAATTAATCTATTTCCTTTTTTGCAAATTTATTCAATTTTATTTATTTGTTTTTTAATGGTTAATTTTTTTTCGATTTGTTTTTTGTCATGTATTTGTTTTTTAATCGTTTGTTTAATTTTGTTTTATTTTTTTCTCTTATAGAAAAAGAAAACTCTTGTATACATGTTATCTTTTATAGTATTTTTGAAAATATACTATATCGCCCAGAAAGACGATTGTGTTAAAAAATATTCATCGTCATTATTTATAGAACGTTAATATTGTTCATTTTTAATACAACTTGTTCTCTAATTATCCTTTGACGAAAATATTTTTAACAAAATTTCATAATTAAATTCAATTGCACCAAAGTTTAAAGAAAAACAAATTAAACAAAAATTATATTAACCAGTAAACTGTCGAAAAACCTAAATTTTGGATTAATTTAACAAACACCGGCAGCATACAAGTTAATAACTCAGAGTGGAATTCTTTATTATTTTATAAAATTCGCGAATGATTGAAAAATTCGAAAATGTATAATGCCTTATGTATTAGGTAAACATTTTTTCTACAAATTTTATGCTTTGTTTTATTTCATTTTTTTTACATTATTCTATGTTTCAAAATTCTATGTTTATTGTGATTTTATATTTGAAAATTCTTTTTTGAAATTTCTCTAGCTTTTGTAAACCTTGATAAAATATTTATCTTTTATTATAAGTAAATGCTTTGTTACTCAATTTAATTAGAATTTCTTTGTAAAAGAATTGTAAAAGCTTATAAAAGAATTGTAAAAGCTTGTAAAAGATTTGTAAAAGCTTGTTTGTAGACAAGAATTTGCATTTTGAAACTTGCTGTTAAGATATTTGAAAAAAGCGTAAAATTTGACAAAGAAAAAATGTGTAGCCTTGAAGATTTTGAAAATTGTGAAATAAATACGCCTTTCTGGGCAGAAATGAATTAGGATTAACATAAATCTACGATAATTTGGTGATTCAAGTTTTATTTACTATTTTATTTTTTAAAGTCCTAATAATTACAGAGTGAGAGACTTTTGGTCCGAGCCTGGTCCAGCGGAAGTTCTCGCCAAATTACGAAGGAAAGAGATTACACTTTTCAGAGCGGCTGAGTTCCTCAACGTAACCGTCCACACATTAGCGACATACCTCTCGACGCTTCAAGGCCCTGACAGAATTTCCTTGGCTGGGGATTTGAGCGTTTCGGCAAGCAGTATGGATGGTAACAACAGTGAACTGGAAAATAACGATACAGTGAACGATATATTGCAAAAAATCAACGCGAACGTGAACGCGAATGCAACAACAGTGACGACTGCAACGACGTCAACTCCAATAAAAAGGGAAGGCGGTGGCTATATTGATGTGCCGAATGTTCCGAAAGCAGCAACGTCTGTTCTTGAGAACAATCCAGACATTACGATAGTTAAAACGGAGAATATGTCCCGGAAACGAGAGTATGCTAAGGTTTCGAGTACAGAGAACAATAACGCCAAGTTGTTAAGCGGCGGTGCAGTGAGTGAAATGACGCCTCAACAACAGCAACAGCAGCAACAACAGCAGCAGCAGCAACAACAGCAACAGCAAAAACTTTCTGAGCAATTGTCACTAAACAATGACATCAGTAAGCCCTAACTATTCAGGCCATATCTAACCCCGGCAAGCCTCCGAATACCCTATCCCGGATACAGGTCTGACCTTTGTCCGCGCAGATTTTATTCCAATATATTCACTCGTTTTCTCACCAATTTTCATTTAAAGTAGAAGCGATTTTTATTTGAAATTGGCAATTTTGGCACGCCGGAGATGAAACAGCAGCATCAGCAGCAGCATGCTAATTATTCTTCTTTTATATATAACTCTAATAAAAGAAGAATAATCCAGCTTCCTCGTGGATATATTTTTATGTTTTAATCGAAAGGACAATTTCGTAATATGGTTAGCGCTTAGCGCTTAGTGATTGATGTATTTATTACTTGAGAATTGATTCGCTTTATTTTCGGTAAAGTGACTTGTCCTTCGCAACACAAAAAGAAAAAATAAGAAACAAAGTTCAACCGAAGTTCAACCGAAGTTCCTTTTGAGAATAATTGTCATGTAGAAAATATCGCAAAGAAAACGTAGAATATTTTCCTGCCGCAGAGTATGTGTGTCTGGACGTAAAAGAGCGACAAATTTTCACTGTATAGCAATCATAACAATTCTGGGGTGACCGTTTTGACCTAGTTATTTTTAGATTGTTAACACTGGAATATGTATAGGTTTTTATCAAGAGGGACCGGTCTAAATTACGAAGCCCTCTTTAGGAAAGCCTTAAAACGAGCGAAACACTTGCACGAACCTTTACTTTTTATTTTTTGACTGCCTATTGTTGGTGTGCAAATTAATTTATCTAGATGATAGATTTTTACTCTCTTCGTTGGTTAGTAGAAAATTTACTCAAAGTAAAATTTCTACTAGTGTTTGAAAAACATGTACCGATTATGAAAAAAAAATGCACTAACAATAGACAATTTATTTTATGTATTCTCAATGATGGTTCGTCAGATGTTTCCTTCGTGGTAGCGCATCGCCGCAGAACAAAGTCAAATCGAAGAATGTATTTTTTTGACGAATGGTCAAGCGTGAAACGTCAATTGAAAAGAAGGACAGGCGAGTGCTTGCAAAAGTAATAATCTAATAGGGGATTATTTGATTACGCGTTGGATTGTACAATTTAAAGTATAAATTTTTTTTTTCCTGTATTTTACAACAGTGTAAATTGTGCACTTAGGAGTTTTAGAGATGTAGTTATACAAACGCGAGCTTTTTATAAAAATTTTAAGTGAATTTTTTTTAATTTGGTCGATAATTATTAATGACAAAGACGATTTGTTTAAATAAATACGAAGAATAACGTCCATTGTAAATATCAGTGCAATAGCGAGACCTAAAACTAAAATTACTCTTATTTGTCACAAAATGATTAATCGCTATTTTACAATATTGAGATGCCTGCTTTTACGTTATATTGTTGCGTTTAAAACGCCGTAAAAGGAATAAATGCTAGGGATTTAAAAATTATCGCCAAAAGCCTTATAAGGTACAAGACGATGATTTCATTCAGTTTATTTTGTTACGAAAACTTTTTGGACTCAGTGTCATGAATCGTATTTTAAGTACGACAAATAATGAAAAAAAAGACAAGCGTGGCCGCACTTTATTATAACTGTACTCCTTTGAGAAAATGACTGGAAATGAGTATTCCTGTTTGCTGAAGGTATAATTAAGGACTAAGTATATAGTAGAGGTATTCCCATTGATATTTTTGATGATGTAAGACTTTAAACATTAGTTTGCATCGAGACATTCATATTACGGAGTATTTGTAAAGTAATCAGAATGTTCGCGCGTCGCTCGACAAAACTTTACTATTACCTTTGCATTTGAGTTGTAAATTTAATATTACATGAGAATAGGAGTTACATTGTGATATGTGTATATACAGAATTGTAGATAAGAAGGCTGAGTAGGTGTCTATTACGCTCGTCCAAAGTATGCGGATCTCTATTGATAAAACAAACGATTTCACTGACAGAAATCAAAAAGTCGAGCGGTCGCGAGTTCAAATTCACAAAGGTAAAGACAAGAGAATTGCGATCAAACCTTAATGATTTTCGTTACATTGATATTCAAACTAAACGATTTGAAGGAAATATTCATTTGAATTTACTGGATATAATTATATTCATTGTCATATAATTATTTAAATGTTTCAATTCGCAGGATAATATTTATCTTCACAGAATAATATTTATCTTCGCAGAATAATATTTATCATCGCAGAATAATATTTATTTTCGCAGAATAATATTTATTTCAATAGACAATTCAAGTCATTTGTTTTTAATTCATTCAAATTTTTTATCTTTACACTGATAAAAGATTGGATTTATATTCTATGAAATTTACATTTTACACAATTATTTGATTTTATGTTTCAAGAAACTCTCGTATTTTATAAAATCGTATTTTATATTTTAAAAAATAAATTTCCATAAATTAAAAACTAATTTGTTGCATTTTACAAGCAGTAGAAATAATTATATTTTACGTGTTATTTCTAAAATTCAAAAATTTATGATATTTTTAAAGTATGATAAATAATTTATTTTAGTTAATGTAAAAAGTACATTTTTTTCAAATGTAAAATCTAACAAATTGTTTTAAAAAAAATCGCAAAACGTGAAATCTAAACGTTTTTATTGTCTTTTCTGCGAGTTGATTCATTCTTTAAAATCCAATAAATCAAATGAAGAGTAATCGTAAAAATATAAGTGAAATAAGAGAATATTTTTTGTCCAGGGATATATTTTTTATAGAAAAATATTTTTTGTAGCGAAAGATATTTTTATTTTCAAGTTATTCTTGCTTGCGAAAAGAAATTTTTTTAAACATATTTGTTAAGCAAAGAATAATTTTCTCTTAACAAGAGATATTTTTTTTAACAAAATATATTTTTGTTTATTAAGACTCATTTTATCGAAGGTTAATTTTCTTATATCAAGGAACACATTTTTTAATCCAAAGATATTTTTTATTTATCAAAACATTTTTTAAGAAAGATAATTTTCTTTTATTAATTAATTTTCTTTTATTAACTAATTTTTTATTAATATCTAATTTTTGTATTGGTACATAATTTTTTATCTAGTGATAATTTAAAATTTTGATAGGAGTTTTTATGTTTCTTAATTTTGTACAAAATTTTGTTAAGTATTTAACAAAATTGAGTTTCGTATAGTTGTAGAAATTGTTTCATGATAAAGAGAAAGTTACTGTATTGACGAACTTTAAAAAAAAGTAATAATTGTTTATAAAACTTTTGTATTTATTGATCAATGTTGTAACTACAATTACCAAATTTATGAATCACAATTTACATTAAGTATTACAATTTTCGGCGAATAATGAAAAAATTGAGACAAAAATGTCAAATAATTGGACAAAATGTTTGTGTAATTGGTATTCGTCTCTCGGTTTAATAATTTTTTTTCTGATAAATCGTTTTCCAGTTTGAGACAATGTCAAGATCCTTAATTAGAAAATTGATCGCGAAAAATAGAAGGACTCGTTCTTCACTGTACCTATAGACACTTTAAATTTTAATTTTTATGTTTGAAGTTTTTGAATACTTTACAAGCACTCTAGTTAAATTATATAAGTATAGAATTTTGTACGATTATTTTCACCCTTGACTATTTTATTATTGATAATTGTAACACACCGGCAAAAGTAGATCTGCTCATTATCGCGATTAATTTAACATTGAACGACTCATCGTGTCACATTGAATTTCTGTATTAAATAACTAGGAACTCTTTCGTTTAATAAAATAAGACTAAGACATACCAAATGAGAAATGTAAGGACAAGTTTTGTTAGGTTAGTAATATCGCATATCAAGAGAGCAAAAATACATGCGCTGAAGCACTCTGTATTGCCTATGCACGTTCCGTCAAATAAAAAAAAAAAAAACTTCGGAACGCACGAGACCACTTTTACTCTAACAAGAGTATACGACTAGAAGTATTAATAATTAATATTAATAATCTATACCGACAGTCCGCAATGACTGGCCGTTATACAGCGGCAACTACTTGTTCTAGGTACGTTTAATCTTATTGTTTTAGTGTTTTCTTGAATTTATTCTTGCTACACAGCCACAGCGGAACAAAATTGCGTCATCTCCGATCGATCTTGGCTGTATATTTTCATTTCGTCTCCATTCCAAGCTATCGATCGATATATCCGATATTTTTTAACTATGTTCCACTCATTCACTGTCTCTTAACAATTTTTATTTACAAGATTTCGATTCAACGGAACAAAATTCAGAACACTTTGAAACGAAATGTATGTTAAATAATTATACACGAAATTGTAAAAATCTAACAAACGAATTTGCAGTAATTATTACAGCTTTGATGTAACGGTAAAAAGAAAGTAAAAATGGATCTTTTTAGTTCGAGGCTCTGTGAATGAGACGAACATCATTAAAAAGTTTTTTTAGAAACATTTTTGAACGACAGACTAGAAAAGCGATTTCAATCCAGATACGCGATTACTAGAATTGTCCAGATAAATGCTCTGGTTTTTTTATTTGCTTTTTTTGAAGAAAAGCTTTATTCGAAGAAAAGCTTTATTCGAGAGAATACATTAAATGATTCTTGTTTTTAATTATGATTCTTGAAATTGTGAAGCTTTTTAAATTATGATTCTTGAAATTGTGAAGCTTTTTAAATTACGATTCTTGAAATTGTGAAGCTTTTTAAATTACGATTCTTGAAATTGTGAAGCTTTTTAAATTATGATTCCTGAAATTGTGAAGTTTTTTAAGTTATGATTCCTGAAATTGTGAAGCTTTTTAAGTTATGATTCCTGAAATTGTGAAGCTTTTTAAGTTATGATTCCTGAAATTGTGAAGCTTTTAAATAGCGATCTTTGAAATTGTAAAGCTTTTAAATTGTTGACGTCGAAGAGCATTTTAATTACTGAAAAATAATGAGTTTTTGGGCGTTCTTGGCGTTTATGTAATTAATGAAAATATGTGAATGATAAACTTGTGCGAGGCAAAGGCCATTCATTGGGACGTCTTTGTATCATAATTACACATTGGAGTATCTGTTAAAATCGGGAGATGCGTGACCGCATTAACAGTGTACGAGAAAACAGGACAAGACTAGCCTATGGGCAAACGATGCCACATACTGCGGCTATCGCACCATGAGACTAAAAATCTATATCATAATTATGTGTCGTTTGATATAAACGAATAAAATAGTATGTATCATCGTTTTATACACAACCTAATTATAACTACGTACACTATGTACATTCCTAGTATACACGCTCTCATTATCATACACATTGCATTACACGCGCATACGACGTATGGACCCATTATATATAATATATATTTATAATAACTATATACATATAGTTAATCCAATTGGACCACCGTGACATCGGCATACTGAAATCATTAAATTAATAATAAAAAATTCATCAAAACATGCGCATGTATCGTCGATGACAACAACAAAAAAAAAGTAATGCTATTCGATGGAAAACGATATGGCTGAAATAAAACTTTATAAAAAAGCTGCAATTTTTTGTCAAACTCACTACGATAATAGTAATTTTCCGGATTCGACAATTTTTTCCAAGTACTGAAAGCGATTTTCACTGAAAGAGGGCGATTTCTCAAGATGATTATTCTTTTTTTAAACAGTGCTATTTTCGTTTAAAAATTGCATTCTTGAAATAATTTCAATTCTTCTTGAAAGAATTTCCATTTTTCTTGAAAGAATTCCAAATCTTCTTGAAGGAATTTCAATTCTTCTTGAAGGAATTTCAATTCTTCTTGAAGGAATTTCAATTCTTCTTGAAAGAATTTCAATTCTTTTTGAAAGAATACTCACAAAATGTTTCTTTTTAAAAGAGAAAAACTTCCACTGGAATTGTTCAAGTTTTAATAGCATTTGTTACAATATTTCTTGAATATACAACTTTTTAATTATTACTTCATTTGATTGTTACGAATATTATTTAGTTGCAATTTACATTATTATTTATTATTATATATAATAACCTTCTTAATTATTTAATAATTTTTACTAAATCTTTTTTTATTCATTACTTTTATTTTTTTATTGTATTCATTATTTCTTTTTATATTTACAATCTGCTTAAATTAAAATCCTTGTATCTAAAAAGATTCAATTGAAACTTTATCAATTTTAGTGAAACTTTGCGTAATTTCAGCTGAAACTTTAAATTTCATTTGAACAGCGATTCTTTTTAAAAGAATGAGATTATTGTCTAAAAATCACGATTTTCATCCAAAAGAAAGTAACTTTAAGATCGTGATTTTAAGATCGTGATTTTAAGATCCTGATTTTAAGATTGTGATTTTT
Organism: Ganaspis sp. Gsp50; assembly: GCA_011057455.1. NCBI lineage: Eukaryota > Metazoa > Arthropoda > Insecta > Hymenoptera > Figitidae > Ganaspis > Ganaspis sp. Gsp50. Next base: position 27,925 of record WNHD01000264.1, on the reverse strand, counting down.
AAGATCGTGATTTTAAGATCGTGATTTTAAGATTGTGATTTTTAAGATCCTGATTTTAAGATCCTGATTTTAAGATCCTGATTTTAAGATTGTGATTTTTAAGATCGTGATTTCTAAGATCGTGATTTTAGGATTGTGATTTTTATTCAGAAAAAGCAATTTTTATAAAAAAAGAAATAGCGATTTTCATTGAAGAAATGCAATGCTTATTTGAAGAAATACGATTCTTGTTGAAGAAATACGATTCTTAATAAAGAAATGCGATTTTTTATTGCGAGAGCGATTTTCTAATTATGTTTAGAAGAATGGGACTTTTCAAGAACGTGATTACATTTTCATAAAAACAGCCAATCGACTTTCTTCGCAATTATACAAAAAATTCTGAATTTAAAGATTCTTGTTTATTTATTGCTCAATTTAGTTTCATTTTTCAATAAGGATAGAAAATTTTTTTTTTTAAAAGTATGAGTGCTCGGATTGTAAAAAAAATTTTGTTTTTAGCGTTATTGAAATTGTGACGTGTGAAGAAAGTCACAACAGTCTCTGTATTTAATTTATTTTTACATTAAAATTATTTTTACTTTAGACAACTGTAAGTTTACCTTTATTTTAGCACTGCTAAATTAAAATAATCAAGACTCTGAAAGGTTCCACTGTATTTAATTCGAGTTTAAACAAGATTTTATAACCTTCAGAAAGTATACAAATTTTGGGAAGGTACAAAAGTTTTTGAAGGTGTGAAAGTTTCCGAAAGGTGTAAAGTTTTCCGCAAGGTGTACAAGTTTTTGAAAGGTGTAAAAGTTTTTGAACGTAAACATTTTTTTTTCTAAGTTTTGAATCAAACTTAGAAGTTTCAATAGTATGGAGTTATTAATCACTAGTTATTGGAAATTTTGGAGAAAAGAAAATTGCACAGAGTTTCTTGAAAATGACATCTTTAGTTTGCGACAATACGTTTTTCTTGTCTTATAAGTATGAAGTGTAAATAACCCAGTTGAGAAATAGGTTTTTTAAATGTAAAAATCTTCGTATTTGCTCGTGAAATTTCAACAATTTTAATAAAATTTTGATTATTGGAAATAGTGGACATAAAATGTGAAATAGCTTCTTTTTCACCGATAACCAAAAATCACACGACATTTGACACTAAACACCTTTTACCCAGAGACTTTGTACCGATCTTTTTTAGTCGGATATTTCAAGATGAAGAGAACAATATTAGTAAATTGTGGACAAAAGTAATAATTGTTCTCTTAAAACGCGAAATGTCGTTTCTTAGCCAAAGTTAGGGTTTGCGTTTACTTGTAGTTTATTTTCCTATTTTCTGACTCGACAACTGTCTGATATTTGATATATATATATATATAAAATGATTATTTGAATTATAATTTCATAAGTAATTATTATGATTATTATTGAAATAATCGTGGTAAGTTTTAGACTAGAAGAACAATATATTAGTGCTTAGAGATTAAAAGTATACATAATAAAAGTAAAGTATATATATTGATAAAATATTACTGAGATCGCAATTATAGATTGGATCAAGTGCATACAATGCTAGGGATGAAAATGGAATTAAAGGAAAGTCGGTTTTTGTGAGATGGTAACAAGTAGAATTCACTGCTCGGTTTGTTCCGGCGGTCGAACTACTCGCAGAGAATATTCATTGATTGAACAAAAGATCAGTAAGTAAGTGTAAATGTTTGTAAACAAATTATGAAACATTATTATGTTCAGTGCCTACATATTTACACAATAATAATAAAGATGAAGAATAGTGAAACTGTGACATTTTTCTGTTTGCCATTCACCTCACCTCGTTCTTTTAGCACATACGCATCTCTTATTCATTGTTTTCAGCTTTTATTTGCTTCCAATTAATCATTAACTGATTTCACAAAAAAAATTTTCCTTAATTTTTCATGTTCCATCGAATTTGTGTGGCAGTTTAATAACTTTTTTAAAGAACAATTATTGGAATTAGGATATTTATATTAGAATTTCTAAACTCTTGACGTTGATTGTTAAATATTAAATACATATTACATCGCATTTTGTCAAATATTGTTCAAAAGGATTTTTGAATCGATTTAGATTAATTAGTCTGTCGAAATCTTCAATTACTAAATTTTGTTGAATTGATTTGTTAATTGATTTGTAAATTACTGGACTGAATTACAAATTGACAAATAATTTGAATCAAATTCTTTATTTTTATTTTATTTAGATTTTGAAACTAATAAATCAATTTGTTTGCTGTTAATTTTTTTAAAATCAAAATTATAAAATTTAAGATTGCCTTTTCTAGATAATAAATTTAGTTTGAATTGAAATTATTACACAAATTAAATTTGATATGAATTAGTGAAATCTTTAAATTGAGAAACTATATTATTTAGTTGAAAATAAGTGAACAATAAGTGAAAAATATAAATTCTATTGAAAATATGTACTACACATCAAATATTATGAAATGAAAATTACAAAAATATGTTCATTGCACAATTCAATTTAAAATTATATTTTATTTTTCGCTTAAAATTGCGAAAAGAAAATTAGATTAAAAAAATAGATTAATAATAGATTAAGGAAATAGATTAAAGAAATAATTATTCTAGAGAAAAAATTATTGATAATTTGAACTACTTTCTTAAAACAAAAATATAAAGTAAGATAATAAAATTATTTGTTTATTGAGGTTTTAACATTTATTGTAGAATATTTTTAAAATGTTTTAGGAATATAAATAAATATACCTATATTGTATAGGATTAGATTATAAAAATATATGAAAACGTGCTCAAAAGAGAGGAGAGTGTCTTCAATGGAAATTGTGTAATATAGCTTTTCTTTTAATAATAAATATTGATTAATTTGTAAAGATGTAGGGTGTGAAATTCATCAACAAATAAAAGAAGTTTTAGAAGAGAAGGTAAAATTAAGTTCGTAAAATTGTTTTAAAGCTCTATCAACTTAAACATAACAAAAATGAAGGTAATAATAATAATAATAATAATAATGATAATGATAATGATAATAATAATAACAATAATAACAATAATAAAAATATTAATAATAATACTGAAAATAATAATAATAACAATAATAATAATAAAAATAACGAAACAAGAAAAATATTTCTTTTATTAAGAAAAATAATTTTATATTACATAACAAATTTTATAAATTTAACAAATTCGCCTTAAAACTAATTTTATTTTCAAAAAGAAAAAATGTCTTGAAATAGTAAATCTAATCCTGTTTTATTACTAAAATGTCCCTCATTGTCATAAATCTTCAGGTTTAAATTTGAGACCACAGAAGGTTCTTTTATTGTGAAGAATGTCCAGAAACCATGTGTTCTAAACTTGTTGCTTTTAAAGTCACTCGAAAATCCAATTTTTTTTTATACAATCCTTTTTGTAAAAGAATTTTTGTATTCAAAGCATTTTACAAATTATGTACATTTTTCTGTAAGAATTGATTTTTTTTATTTCAAAACAATAACGATAGCTTTTATCAAATTAATCCATTGCGATTGCTAAAAACGAAAACAGAACTTCCTCTATGAGGAAGCAATAAATAAAATAAAATGAAAAATATAAATATATAAATAAAATGAAATACAACGCAAAAAATAAAACAAAAATTAAAAACCAATGTAAGTAGAAAAAATTTTAAAAAATTATTTATATAAATAAAGAAAATGAATATGATTTTAAATTTACTGTGTAAATCAAATAAATTTTTCTTTTGATTATGTGAAGAAAATAATTTTAGAATTCAACAAATTCACTGTAGAAAGAACATTTTCTTGAAATTTAGTGTATTCTAACCCTTTCTATTCATAAGCTGTCATTATCATTGTCATAAATCTGCTTCTTTTTTTGGTTTCAATTTGAAATAACGAAATGGTTCTTTATTGTCAACAAAATTCAGATACCATATGTTTTAAAGGTCCTTTTCTGTTGAAGATTCTATGGTTGAGAAGACGATTTTTAAAATCGTTTACAACCCTCTGTGTCGTAAAAAGGGTAAAAGGGGTGCGAATTTAAAATGTTTTATGGTTTTAATTCCTGTAAACTCGAATAATAAGCTTTTCTTGAAGGGAATGTTATTTACTTTATAAAACAATAATGTTTAAAATAAGTGAATTTTAAAATGAATTCATGACGCTTGCGGAAGAAAGTAAAAAATAAATAAATAGAAGACATAACCAAAATGCAACTCTTTTTGTAAAATATAAATAACTTTCTTAAATATTAATAAAAAACGTAAGAATGAATTAACAATATTTAAAAAGTGTAATTGGAATTGAATATAAAATTTCGAATTAACAGAAATTTGTTTAAAAATTTAAATTAACGGACATTTATTTAAAATTTTAAATTAACGGACATTTGTTTAAAAATTTAAATTAACGGACATTGTTTAAAAATTTAAATTAACGGAAATGCAGTACAATAAAAATTAATAATATTACATTCATATAAATACAGTAATAATACAAAACATTAATATAATGATCAAATATGGTAGATTTGTAGGGTTTCTTTGCATAAAGAAATATAATGTCAAGCGAAATTAAGGAAATTTAACCTACAATAATAAAGCGCAAAAAGACTAGTTTTGTCTTGTTTCGACCGTTACAAATTCTTTTCTAAATATATCTTTTCCTAAACTCTTGCTTATTGGCCAATTTAGATGCATTGACATTGACGTATGTCACCTGCGCATTATTATCCAAATATTGTAAATAGCCCTATTTCTTCATTTTAATAACCTCTTTACATCGCTAAGCACACCCTCAATTAGAAAATGTTAAAACATATGTTATATTCTTTAATCTAGCTTTTATTTACATAAAATTCGCACTTAAAATGTTATTTAAAATTCTTGGAAAAGTTAGTCATATTCCAGGATTTCGGCGCCGATTTCCGCTATTGGTTAAAGGCTCAACTCCCCTCTTATTCTTGGGGGGGTGGTACTTCTTCGGGACGAATTGCCGGCCGGCACTTACCGAAGAACATCAATCGTGCATTAGATTTCGTACAGTTTAGTTCGGATATTTATCAGATTTTGGAAGGTGCCAGAATAGTTTTGAGTTCGTTTGCGAAAGTTTGATTTTAATTGGAAAACATGATAAGTTTTTATGTTATCGCACAACCGCACTTCTCTTCTCTTCCTCTGCGGGGAGCACCAGCTCAGCCTCAGCAGCAACAAGTGGCAGCAACTCTGCCTGAAGCTTTGTTCTACCCGATGCACAAGAGCTTGGAAGAAGAGATGCATCGTCTTCTTATATTTGATAATCGTATCAAAAGCAATTGTTTCCCAAATGAATCTAAAGGTAAGTGCGTCCATCCTTACAATTTTTCTAAATTTGCAAAGGCGCAGTTCTTCCATAGGCGTCAGTCTCCAGTAATTTTCCATCGCTTTCGATCTTACTGGTACAATTTTTCCTTCATATTTTGTGAAAATTATTATCTTTATTTACAACAACAGTAGCATATTGTACATTCTAATCTACACGTTATAGTGTTTAGATTTTAAGTCATTTCGTCAAACGCGTCGTTAATAATTTTAAAGAGTTTATTTTTACAGCGTTATTTTTAAGAGACAATAGATTTACGAATAGTTTGGTTATTTTGTAACTAGATTCTTTCTAAATAAATTGTTGAATTTTTGCTTGTTTTACACATTTTTAAAGTATATTTTTGTGTAGTCTTATTGTTTTTTGTCTAAACAAATTTCTAGTAGCTTTTATTGTGGAAATAGAAGATTTTATTCTTTCTTTCTTTCTTTTTTGTAAGAATCGGATTTTAGCGTCTTTACAAATTTATGTAATTTATAAACTGATTCATCAATAATTTTTAAATTAAGTAATTTATAAGCTTTTTTGTTAATATATGCTTCTTTATTCAAGTTTTTATTTTCAATGTCTGCGAAATTGATTATTTATTGATAAGTGCACATTTATGGTTATTATATTCTTTATAATGCAAGGTTAGATGTGTTATAATTTTATTGGGTTTCCTAAGAAGGCAAAAAACTGATAGTCTCATAAGTAAACAGGCGCCGATTTTTTTTGCATCTCGAATGTTATTACTTTTGTTTTCCTAAAATTTCAGTCTTTATTTTTATGGAACAAAGGAAACCAGTTCAAAAGAAAATATAAAATCAAAATGTACTTTATGATTATTATTATTAAATGTAAACGTTGTAGTTGTTTACATATGCGTACAATAAAATTTGTGTTTACATATTTATATTATTTAGGTTTCGTTTTATATATTTTCCATTCAAACTCTTACTATTTACTTGTTTTTTTATTTGTTTACTTCAATTGTACTGATTTCATTTTATTTATGTATTCATATTTTGTATACATGAAGGTATACATATTTTTATAGATATTTTTTATAGATATTTTTATAGATATTTTTATTATTCCTTAAATTGTTCATCACGAATGACCAGTATTAAACAAAGTTCATTAGTAAATATTAAATATGCATCAAAACAGTAAGCGAAAATAAACAATTTTTTTGATACGTGATAAAATATTGTTCTCTTAGAGCAATTTTGTCCCTGTTTCTTCAAAGAAGAGATTCTCCGAAAATATGATTAATCTCCGTCTGATTGTACCAAATTTTAGGTATAGAGTAACTGAAAAAGTATAAATGGAAAGAACAAAACATAGTTTCATAATAATTATGTGAAGAACTTGTTCCAAGATATAATTTTAAAATTTTCGTAATATTATGTAATAATATGTAATAAAATGCTTCATCAAAGAGGATTTTTGAAAGATAAAGTCTGCACAAATAAAAAATATTTTAAACTTTTATTCTAGAAAATTGTTTTTGTTTTCGAACATCTGAGACAATTAATAACAAGTGCTTTTAGGTAATAATAAACATAAGGAATCGTACTTCAATTTAACAGTTTATACATACATCTTATAGTTTTATTTATCGTGTAGTTTTATTTATCTTGTAATTTTATTTATCTTGTAGTTTTATTTAGATTATGTTTTCAGTGTATCAATCTTTTTCATCGAACTCGTGCGGTGCTATCTTGTAAAATATAGAAATAAACATACAATCGGAAACATTTTGAGAAGCCTAATTATGCACTGAAACCCAATACTCCTTTTTATAAGCTTTTTTGCCAAACGATTATATTGCACCCTTTGTCGTCTTTTCTGAAACTTCTAATATGTAATTTATAGAAACAGTTTCGAATATCCTTACAAAATATTTTAGGCGCTCGCTATTTAAATCTTCTATTTTTACTTTAAAATTTTAATACAAATAAATCTAGGGAATTGAAAAATTGAATATACAAAAGTTGCTTTAAGGTTCCTTAAAAATACTCCTGTCAAGTATTAAAAAGTTTAAAAAACGCAACAACTTTTAGATTCTTTTCTCTTCCAGAAGATGTGATGGATGAATTCAGAAAAATTGGAAAAGATTATGAATATCTTTCCGATGAAGAGAGCATGCCGAAACAGCCGGCACGTAGAAGAAAAACTAAAAAGCCTCTTCCAACAGAATGTGTGTTCTGTAAAAATAATGGCGAAGGAGCTGCCTTCTACAAAAACCATATTTTGAAGAATTCTGAAGGAGTCGTTCAATGTCCGATTCTAAGGTAAAAAACAACTATTAATTTACAAGTACAGGGATCACAGTTCGTCTGTTTTTTACCTAATCCCCCTTTTACCCCTTATTTTCCCTTTTTTTTTAAAGAAAATTCCCTAAAACACCTAAAATCAAATTTTTCCCCCTTTTCCCCTAATTTTCAATAAGATTTTGTTTAATAATTTTTCAACAATAATACTTCAGACTTTTTAAAAAAAATTGTAATAAAATATTTTCAAATACTTCCCAACACTTCAAAATATTCAACAACACATACAAAGATTTAAAAACACTTCAAAATACTAAAAATATTTGAAAATGTTAAAATATACTTAAAATTACTTTCAATACTTCAAAATATTCAAAGATACTTCAAAATGGTTCTAATTCTTTAAAATTATATTAGTATTTTAAATGTTAAATAATTTATAAAAAGATTTTAAAACATTCTAAAGATATAATTAGAAAATAAGAAAGTACTTTAAAATACTTCAAAATATTTATAAATACTTAAAATTACTTTAAAATATTTCAAAATAATTCAAAATATATAAAAATACTTCAAAATATCTAAAAATACTTGAAAGTTTTCAAAATATTTCAAAATACTTGAAACTATTTTAAAATAGTTCAGTTTACTTAAAACTACTTAAAATTACTTCAGAATATTCAAGAATACTTTAAACCACTTTAAAATACTTCAGTTTACTTAAAAATAATTAAAATTACTTTAGAATATTCAAAAATGTTTAAAACTACTTTAAAATACTTCAGACAACTTTAAAATACTTTAAAATATTTAAAAAAAACTTTAAGTTGCTTTAAAATAATGTAAAATATTTTTAAGTACTTCCAAATACTTTGAAATATTTAAAAACACTTAGAAATATTTAAAAACATTAAGAAATACATAAAAATATTCAAATATACTAAAAATTACTTTAAAACACTTTAAAAACCTTCTTATTACTTTCAAAGACTTCATAATATTTAAAGATACTTCAAAATAATTCAAAGTACTTAAAAATATTAGTATTTTAAGTATTTTTAAACACTTTGAACTATTTTGAAGTTTTTTAAAGGACCTTAAAGTAATATAAAGAATTTCAAGTATTTTGAAGTATTTTGATGTATTTGAAAGTATTCGAAAGTAATTTTAAGTAGATTTAAATTTTTTTAAGCATTCTTTAGTGTTTTTAAATATTTTGAAGTATATTGAAATGTTTTAAAAGTATTTTGAAGTATTTTAAAGCATTTTAAAGTAATTTTAAGTAAATTTAAATATTTTTACGCATTTTTAAGTGTCTTTAAATATTTTGAAGTATTATCAAGTGTTTTTAAAGATTTCAAAATACTATAGTTTTTCAATATGTTTTAAAAGGATTTAAAATACTTTAAGAGTTCTTCAAAATACTTCAAAGTATTTAAATTTACTTCAAAATACTTCAAAGTATTTAAATTTACTTCAAAATACTTCAAAGTATTTAAAATTACTTCAAAATACTTAAAATGGTTGTAACATTTCAAATAATGACCTTGAGTAATTTAAATTCTATAGAAAATTACTTTTGCAATAACCCTAAGAGCATTAATTAAAAAACTTTCATTTTTTTTCAAAAGTAATTCAAATTCTGTTCTTAAAAAATATTGAAAAATTAATTTTTTACATACACACGCACACCCGTAATATATAAGGGAAACTTTTCTCATGGAAACAATGGAAAACTCATTGATTGAAAGGAAATCAATTTTGTATTTTTAAATTAATAGCAAGAGATTAACTAACGTTTTTACAATTTTTGAATTTTACTATTTTATTCTTTTTTTTTCTTCATTTCAAAATCCCCTTTTTATGGAAGAAAACCCTCTTTTTAAAATTGAAAATCACCTTTTGCATCTAAAATTAAACGAAAAAACGACTGTGATCCCTGCAAGTATGTTTTTATTAACAAGTCAATTTTACGTACAATTTTACGTATAAATTTTTATATTTTTGGTTACACAGAAAATTTTGTGTGTAATTTAATTTAAAATATTTTTTTAAAATGTTTGATTTCAGTTTAAAAACTGAATTTCAATTTGTTGAAAGAAAGATATAGTTTGAACTATATATTGAAGTAAAAAAATTTTCATTGTAGAAAGTACGTGTGTCCGATTTGCGGGGCAAAGGGAGATAATTCCCATACTTTAAAGTATTGCCCGAAAAATTCGAAACCTGCGGGAGGAATCGCAATCGACTCTAAACACCTCCGCAATGCCGTTGGCAAAAGAAGAATTAAATAAGTGATTAATTAACGTGTCTCTATTTAAAATCGTGCGAGCGTGAACAACTTTTTTTATTTTCTAAATTGAATTTATAAAATACCAAATGTGTGCACGTAGTCGACTTGCAACGATTTTTAAATGGACATTTGTAAAAAAATTATTTAAAAAATCTTTTTTATAAATGTATATTTGTCTCCAAAGACAAAAATCAGATTAAAAAGTCTTTGGACAGTGTTATATTGCACGGCGTCGATCAGTGTTAAGAATTTTGACAATTTTTAATAATTAATGGTACAAACAAGAAGAAAAACACTGCAAAAAAGAGCACTTAAGTTTTGAAACTTAAATCTATTGAAATTAATCATTTATGTAATTAATATTAATGAATTTTGCATATTTAAAAAAATTGACATTTAATGTCTGAAACCCCGAATTTTTTTTAATTTGCATGATCTTTAATATTAAACATTACATAACAAGTTTGTAATTGTTTAAATATTACATTGAATTTTATATTCTGTGAATTATAAAAATTCTAAAACATAGTGAAAATATACGAAAAACAGAGTGAAAAAAATAATTAATTAATAAACATAAATTTAATATTTACTGATCGTGAAATATTCTTTTTAGAATTTGTTTCAGTGAGGCTTTTCTTCAAAGTCAAATTATAACTTGAGTTTTTTAATACTAAACAGATTATTTAAAATTAATTTAATTAAATTTTGTTTGAAACATACTAAATTTATTACAAAACGTATTAAATTTATTGAAATCTGGATTTAATTTTTCTAACTTAAAATTGAATTAAATGTACTGGAAAATATGAGAAAAAACTTGCATTAAATGCAAAATGTATTACATTTGCCTTTAAAAAAGCATCAAGTTTGTAAAGAAAAAATGTATTAGAACTATCAAAAATATTTTTAGAAATTTCCGAATCTGTAACCCGTTTAAGAGTTAAAAATAAAAAAAAATAAAAATTTATTGTTAAAACAATGTTGCGTATTTAAAACTGAAATAACTGTTGCAAAATCTGTGTGTTAAAAAACTCATTAAATTTATTAACAAATGTATTGTATGTTTGTATTAAATATTACATACAATCAACAAATTATGGGAAAAAAAATTTAAGTGTTCTTTTTAGTATTTTTATTGCGTGTAATTTTCTTCAATTTTGCAATCTAAAAATTCTGACATATTCGAATTTTTATTTTCATTGATAAACAAAAAAAATAATTTGATAACTAATTGTATTAAATAGATCATGTACCGATTTCTTTTTTAAGAAATGATCATAAATTGCTTGAATTATTGATTTAATCAAAGGATTTCAACCTATACAGAATTTTAATTATGTTTCGAAAAAATAAATAATGACAGAAAGTTAGAACCGGGAAAGAGTATACTGTTGAGTTCAGTTTCAAATTTCTTCTTTCGGTTTTGCCTTTTCTTTTAGAGACGAAATACTAGATAAAGATTTACGATCTTGAAATTGTCTCCAGGCTTGACGTCCTGGAGGTCAACCAAACAAAAGAAATTGTAAGCAAGGGTCGTTTGTTTACAACCACAAACGGTTTTGATTATGATTCTTTAACATTATGTTTCACAAAATCTGGAAAGTAAACTTTTTCAAAAAGGGATTTACGTTTTCCATTTTCGACTAAAACTTAACACGAGGTCACGTACGTGCAAAATAGAATAGCGTACTTTATGGTTTTTTGTAAAAGAAATCGTAGACAAAAAATTGAAAAAAAAAACAGATTTATAAAATGAAAGTTATGAAAGTTCAAATAAACGTAACTTTTTAAAATTAGTTTTTAATGAAATGGTTTAATAGTGAATTAAAATTTGTTGCTCTTTAGTAGTAATTTATTTTTTCCAATAATTTATTTTATTGATCTAGTAGTATTTATTGTATAAATAAAATAGAGTAAATTTAGATAAAAAGGAATCACGTTTATTTAAGCATTCTTAACTTAATTGAAAAAGTACGCACTACTTTTTAAATGTGTTTAAATAATGATTTACAGTAATTATGTTATTCTACAAGATTATCAGTAAATTTTATGTAATAATGCGTGCAGATTTAAATTTTCTGCAAATTTAAATATTATGAGCATTTCAGTTTAAACCATGCACAAGAGAATATTTCTGTTTCTTTTATTAATATCGGCGATGAAAGTAAACTTAAATATTATTTTTTAAAAAAAAACTTTCTCGTAATTGATGCATGAATTGAATATGATATGCATTCTTAATTATTCTACTAATGTAATCATCAGTAATGTATAATTCTTCTTATACATTAATATCTAAATTTTTTTGTCAATTCGTATTGACTGAAACTAATGAAAATCGACTCGATTAAGACATTTTTATGCTGTTAATTAACTCTAAGCACAAGTTTCTAATTCTAATTTGAAGTTCGATGCTCAACAATTGTATAAAATTTAATTCAATCTGTTTACAATAGGATTTATTAGCTTATTTTATAATCGCCTTTTACTATGATTTTATAATTTCTTTGTATGTCGATATTAACTTGGTCATAATAATTATACTTTGATGTGTTTATTCTGTCTTTGTGTATTTAAAATATATTTTAAAATTAAAATTGTGCCTTGAAAATTATTGCGTATTTATTTTGGATTCCTTTTCATTTGGATTAATTTATTTGGATTAATTTATTTGGATTTCTTTCATTTTTGTCGATTTTCTTCATTTCTGTTGATTTCTTTCATTTCTATTGATTTAAATATCTGTTTAATTTTAAGTTAATTTAAATATCGCCTTTGTATTATCTCTTTTACAAATTAGTATTCAATTACATAAGTTTATCGTTTCTGTAATTAACTTATTATTTTCAAATCTATTTAAAACTCACGAAAGTAAATACCATAAATAAAAATGCAAGTGTTTTATCTAGAAAAAAACATAATTGGTATGAATGTACCAGGTACGAATAATTATTAGAGAAGTAATTATCTCAGGTAGGTTTTAGATCAGAGGGATGTGATCAACGAGACGTGTCGACGTTGACAATATCAGTAATACATTTTTTTGCAGGTATTCATAATCCTGGGTATTTCCAAACATCCTACATATATAAAGGAATTGAATGGGACACATTTGTATCAGATCTAACATGACAATCATCATGGTGCGAATTTTTTCCCTCACAGTTTCTTTCAATTTTGTGATGTTTGCAATTTGTTCAGAAAATTCAAGTGCTTCGATTGATCAAAATTCAACTTATTTCAACTCAAGTCTTTATCCGCCAGTTCATGGAGATTTGCGATTTGCCGGATCATCGGGACTTTTCTTTCTTCATCTAATTAAACACAAACTTTATAAATTGCAACAATTGGAAAAAATCCAAAGCACAACTCAAACATCCCAAGGCTGTATTTGTGTACCGTATTATCAATGTGATGTCAATAATAATATAATTCTCACTGGAATGGTACTACCTATTGACATCAGGTTAGTATTTTTATTATGTGATACCAAAGGGACATTTCTAGATTTCGGTGATTGCTTGTGTTGACTCATTTCGTAATTTGTTAAATTTTGTTTTATTTGTTTAATTTCAGTTTTTATTAGTTTAATCAATATTCCGAGTAATTATATAGTTTTTACAACATCGGGGTTTCTACAATTATTCTGGAAAACATGGAAAACCTGGAATTCTCATGGAATTTTCGTTTATATCATAGAAATTAATTTCTTTGTTTAATTTCTTTACTTTCTGATGTTTATTAACTTTTACCAAAATGTTATACCTTTTTTTACAGAAAAGAACTTTAAAATACTTCAAAATATTTAAAAATACTTAAAGTGTCTTTAAAATATTTCAAATGACTTAAAACTACTCCAAAATATTCACGTAAAAAGTCTTTGAAGTATTTCAAAATACTTGAGACAACTTAAAAATACTTAAAAATATTTAAACATACTTTAAATACTTCAAAATATTGTAATATACTCAAAATAACTTTAAAAGATTTCAAAATATTTAAAGATACTTTAAAATAGTTAAAAGTATTTAAAAATATTAGTATTTTAAGTATTAAATTAAGTATAAAAAGATTTTAGAGTATTAGCTTTTTAAAATATTTTGAAAGTATATAAAATGTTTCAGAGTACTTATTTAAATACTTCAAACTACAACAAAATACTCCAAAATATTAAAAAATAGTTAAAATGTCTTTAAAATATTTAAAAATACTTAAAACTACTTTAAAATACTTCAGACTACTTCCAAATACTTGAAATTTCTTTAAAACTTTTTAAAATACTTCAGATTACTTAAAAATATTTAAAAGTACTTCAGACTTCTTCCAAATACTTCAAAATATTTACTCATACTTAGAATATCTTTAAAATATTCAAAAATACCTAAAAATACTTAAAAATACTTAAAACTACTTTAAAATACTTCAAATTACTTAAAAATACTTCAGACTACTTCCAAATACTTCAAATTTATTTAAAATATTTAAAAATACTTTAACATACTTCAGATTACTTTAAAATACTTCAGATTACTTAAAAATATTTCAGATTACTTAAAAATATTTAAAATTTTTTGAAAATATTTAAATATAATTCAGACTACTTCCAAATACTTCAAAATATTTACTAATACTTAAAATATCTTTAAAATTTTTAAAAATACTTAAAACTACTTTGAAATACTTTAAATTGCTTAAAAATATTTCAGACTACTTCCAAATACTGAACATTTCTTTAAAATATTTAAAAATACTTAATAAATTTTAAAATACTTCAGATTACTTGAAAATACTACAGATTACTTGAAAATACTACAGATTACTTAAAGATATTTAAAATTTCTTGAAAATATTTAAAAATACTCAAAATTTCTTGAAAATGTTTAAAAATACTTAAAACTACTTTAAAATATTTCAGATTTTTTAAAAATACTACAGATTACTTAAAAATACTTAAAATTTCTTTATAATATTTCCAAATACTTCCTAATACTTCAAAGGCTTTTAAAATACCTCAAAATATTTAAAAACCATTAAAAAATATTTCAAAATATTCAAATATACTTAAAATTTCTTTAAAATTCTTTGAAAAACTTCAAGATATTGCAAAGTAATTAAAAATATTAGCATTTTAAGTATTAAATAAATTATAAACAGATTTTAAAATATTAGGTTCTTTAAATATTTTAAAAGTATTATAATATAATAATTTAAATTCTTACAAAATATTGAAAATTTCACTTTTTAATGACAAAATATATTAAAAAACATCATGGAAATTTTTCTATCTTTCTCTTGGAAATCATAGAAAAATCATGGAATTTTGTGAAGAAAAATTTGTAGAAACCCCGAACATACGGTACTTAAAATCCAGTTGTAAATTATAACACAAAGAACATTAAAGTGTTTTTGTTCCTGTGTCGTATTTTTTTGTTAAATAACAAAATTCCGGATATAAAAAGAATACATTAAAATTTGTTACATTCAGAGTAAAGTAGGATGCAAACGGCTTGCAAAATTTCATAGAAAAATGATTTTAAGTATACATTAAATTTTTTTTAGCATTTAGCATTAGCAAATATTTAAAAAATATTTTAATGAAAAAAGAATATTTAAATCAATTTATTTATGACCTTAAAGCCAAATAAATCTTATACTATTTTAAAAAAGAATTTTAATTTTCGTAGTTTTATATTAAATTCGATTCTTTAGAGAATTGGGATTAATCATAAATTTATTTACAAATGAATTTGCAAATGAATTTACAATTGAATTTACAATTGAATTTACAATTGAATTTACAAATGAACTTGGAAATGAATTTACAAATTTATTGATGACATTAAGTTGCAATTTACGGACCAATTTTTTCTTTGCAAAATATTTCAAAGCAAATAATAGCAATACTCTTTTGCAATGAAAAGCGATTCTTTTTAAATCTAAAATACTTTTCAGGTATCGGCCCTGCACTGGCAACTTCGAAGTGTGCTGTTTCTTGAGAATTACACCAATACCGCCAACAATGCGACCGACGGTTCCTCCAACAATGAGACCAACAGTTCCTCCAACAATGCGGCCAACAGTTCCGACATTTCCTCCAACTATAAGACCAACATTTCCTCCAACCATAAGACCAACACCATTTCCTACAGTAGTTCCTCCCAACGTTTGCTACTGCGTTTACACATTCCAGTGCATAAACGGCTTTTTACTTCCGAATACAGTCATCGGACCTGGATTGGGCCCTGTAATTAATCCTAGGCAGGCCGTCGGGCAGTTCCGAATTTGTACTTTACAGAATCAAATTTGCTGCAGAGTTTTTCCAATCCCTAATGTCATTCCTTCAACTAATTCGCCTCCAACGCGTAGATTTTATCCTTCTCTGGATCCTAGACCCAATACTTTTGTACCCCTTTCAGCCACTTCACCAAGCGTACCTCAGACTCAAATTGTTTACCCGAATTTTTCGCCAGGCGAAACATGCATTTGCATACCTACTGCTCAATGCAATATTCTTGGCTATATTGCAATCAGTGGATCTAATAACTTGAATCCTTTGTATGGAATGGGATCTCTACTACCAATGGGAACTCCCTGCATTAATAGCCAAGAAACGTGTTGTACGATTATTTTCTCGCAACCTCAACTTCTTTCTCTTGACGCCAATTATCAGGATGTTAAATATCCTGGAACATCCGATGCTTGCAGATGTGTACAGAGCACTAATTGCGCTGGAGAGAATGTCATTTATCCGGAGGGATTCGATTCTGGATTCGGAATATGTCCGCAGGAGAGTCAAGTTTGTTGCAAAATTACCCTGGGAACTGAAGTTGCTACTGTTGGATTGGCAAATAATTTGTTTGTCGATAACGAGTGCGGATTTCCATCAACTGCCTTTGCTCCAGGTGTGTTAAATAGTTTGTTAAAATATATGAAATAAAGAAAATATAGTGAGACAAACATAAATAAAATACAAATAAATATAAAGAAAATAGAAATAAATGTAAATAAAATACAAATAAATATAAACAAAATACAAATAAATATAATTAAAATATTGAAGGAAAACTACCGAGTGATATCTGCTACAATATAACAAATAAATATAAATAAAATACAAATAAATATAAGTAAAATACAAATAAATATAAATAAAATAAATGTAAATTTTATTTTGTGTGGGAATAATTGTTCAAGGTGTTTTTTCAAATATAATGTTATTTTTGTAAACTAAAATATTAGTGGTGATACAATTACAGGGTGGCCACGTGTAAGGGAACTCAGGGAAATGTCAGGGAAAAAAAAATTTGCCAGTGAAATGTCAGGGGAAAAACTATTTGTCAGGGAAATTTAAAATCTTGATCAATATATTATCAAATTTTTAGAATAAATGATATTTAACACAAAAAATTCTACATGTTTCAACATTGTGAAACTGAAAACATTTTGTATAAATTCTTTTTAGTTTTTCTGAAACTAAATTTTAAGGTAGCAAAATACGGAAATTTGTCACTTTTTTGGTTTTAGAAAATGCTTTTAAAATCAAGTAATTTTGAAGAAAGTTAAATTATCTCGCTCAAAATTAAAAGATAGAAAATCTACAGTTTATAACTGCTTCAAGTATTTACAAGCATTTAAAAAATAACATACATATCTAAAGTAAAACTGTCAAACCTAAAAATTTTCGGATTTTTAACATTTAATTTCAATACTAAGGAAATATTTAAATAAATTGAAACTTACCATACAAGAAGCTTTTTTCTACATTTTTCAAATTTGTAGGTGTATTTTCGCAATTTTCAATCTAAAAATACAAAATATTTCAATCAAGAGTACAAAATATTTCAATTTAAAAATTGGCAAATCTTGCATTTTGACAAGTTTCAAACTTCTGTAACTTTTTTAAAGAAGAATGAAGAAATATCAAATTTTAAAAATATCTTCTGTAACTTTTTTGAAGAAGAATGAAGAAATATCAAAGTTTCAAAATATGTAAATCAAATGAAAATAAATACGCACCAAAAGTTTCGTGCTGGCTCTGAAGCTCGTTTAAAAGATAAATTATAATTAAAAATTGCTCAATTTGTGTAATGTTTTTATCAATTCAAATTAATATTAAATTTAAAAAATATTTTCTAGGACTATTTAAAATAACTTTAAATTTAGATGTTTAATTATGATATTCATTTTTCTTTGAGTGTTCTTTGATTAACATTCGTTTAATCATTAAATAATTTTGTATTTAAAAATGTTAGTAAAATTGAAGCCGAAATTGAACCAACTTTTTAAAACGAGCATTAGTTTAACCTGAAAAATTGAGCAATTTTTTAAGTAATTTACCTTTTAAACAAACTTTGGGGTCTACTCGAAACTTTTGCTGCGTATTTATTTACATTTGATTTGTATATTCTCAAAATTTCATATTTTTTATTATTCTAAAGTTCGAAAGGTTTCAATCTTGTCAAAATGCAAGATTTTACAATTTTCAAATTTAAATATTTTGTATTTCTTGATTGAAAATTACAAAAATACTTAAAAATTAGAATAATATAGAGCAAATACTTCTTCGGTAGGTTTCAATTTATTTTAATATTACAATTAAATGTTAAAAATCCAAAAATTTTGAAGTATAACAGTTTTAATTTAGAAATTTATTTTTCTTATTTTTAAATGGTTTTAAATACTTGAAGCAGTTATAAACAGTAGATCTTTATATTCTTTCTTCTATATCTTTATATCTTTTAATTTCGAGCGAGATAATTTAACTTTCTTGAAAAATTACTTGACTTTAAAAGCATTTTCTAAACGATCCGTTTTCTAAAACCTAAAAAAGTGCCAGATTTTCGTACTTTGTTGATTTTAAAATTCAATTTCAGAAAAACTAAAAAGAATTTCGATAAAATGTTTTCACTTCCACAATGTTGAATCATGTAGAATTATTTATGTTTATAATCTATTTTTAAAAAGTCGCAACAACTTTGTATGAAATAAAATGGACTGTTACACAATAAAAAATTTCTGTCAGGGAAAAAAACATCAAATGTCAGGAAATTGTCAGGGAAATTTATAAATTGAATTTTGTGGCCACCCTGAATATTATCGATACGTAATGTTGATAATTTTATTTGTTTATCATTGTAAATAATATTTTTTGTAGATGAAGCTTTCCCGATCGAATCCGGGAAAACCTATTTTGCAGAATTTCCGTGGATGGTTGCTATTTTGCTTCGATATCCTGAAGAAAATGATGCTTTCATTTGCGGTGGATCTGTGATTAGTTCTCGAGCTGTACTTACAGCTGCACACTGCCTTGAGAAGTCAGCATTATTTAATATTTATAAAACATTTTTTATTTTCTTGAACGGAGCCAAATCAAAACATCTTACCAAAGAATTTTGAAAAGTAGTAAAATACAGTAGAAACCCTCTTATTAAGAGGTCAGTTTTTCGGATTCGCGATTATTTCGATTACTTTTTAAGACCGTTTGTTTATTAATAGAGAATTGTTTAAGACCATTTGTTTATTGTTTAAGACCATTTTTAATTCCATTTGTAGAGATTTTTAATTTTGATTTCTCAAAAAGCTTTTTTACTAACTTTTTACATATGTAAATATTTGTTTACGCAGGGTTTAAGAAGTTTAAATTGTTTCTATCGTTCTAAAATAAATTTCTATTTAAAGTGTTTAAAATTTGTTCTCAGCTTTAAAAACTTTTTATATTAAATTTCTTTATTAAATTGTTTCTTTTTTTAATAGAAATATTTTTTCAGTCGCAGTATTAACAATTTAGTTGCTCGTTTTGGAGAGTGGGATACAAATTCTAATGAAGAACAATTGCCGTATCAAGATGCAGAAGTAGAAGCAGTTATTTTGCATCCAGAGTTCTTTAGTGCTGCATTGTATCACGATGTAGCAATACTTATTTTGAAAACTGCTGTTAAGTACACCATAAATGTTAGGCCAATTTGTTTGCCTTATCAAGGACAAGATTTCCCTTCAGGAACTAGGTGTTATGCTACTGGATGGGGACGAAGTGGATCTGGTAAAAATATTCTAATTTTTATTAATTTTTAATTTTTTTAAAATTTATTTTTATAATTCTAAAAATTATCTAACAATAAATTATTTAATTATTTTATTTTAGAGAATCTTATTTTTTAAGATATCTTATTTTTTATTTTCATCTTATTTTTGTTATCTTATTTTCTATTTTCATCTTATTTTTTATTTTTATCTTATTTTTTATTTTTATCTTATTTTCTATTTTTATCCTACTTTTTATTTTTATCTTATTTTTTATATTTAGATTTTTTCTTCATGTTTACAAATTTGTTTTTCATGGAGAATTTTTTTTGTTAACTAAAAATGATTAATTCTTAGGAAATTAATTCTTGTGCTTAATTTTTAACTTGGCTTTAGGGTAATAAATGTGTGATTTTGTTTGTATTTTTATAAAGGGGAGTTTCAAAATGTTTTGAGAAAAATTGACTTGCCATTAATTAATCAAGAGGATTGCCAGAATCGTTTGAGACAAACGAGATTGGGACAATATTTTATACTACATAGTAGCTTCATTTGCGCCGGAGGAGAAGATAGTAGAGATACTTGCAGAGGAGATGGAGGAGGTCCTCTAGTTTGTCCAATGGCCTCAGGACAATACGTGCAGGTAAATTAACAATTTTTCTAAATTAAGCAATGTAATGTAAAGAATTATTGATAAAAATGACAAAATTTTGCATTCAATTGTATGGTACATTTTTTATAAATATTTATAATCATAGAAATTATTCTGATTATTTGAAAGTTTTGATTTTGAGGGTTGTCTTTAAAATCGGTTTATATAAAATAAATGATTAATTATAAAAAGTATACTCTCATTAGCATGAATTTATGTTTCACTGATTTTAGGTTGGAATAGTATCCTGGGGAATAGGATGTGGTACTAAAAATCCTGCAGTTTATTCAAGTGTCATTGAACACAGAATGTGGATCGATCAGCAACTGGCTTATTACGGAGTATAATTTTTAATAACGAATTTATTATAATCCTGTGAGTTCATTCTAGTCGGATACTTTTAATTTATTTATTTAACATTACTTAGTTTAGGCATTAACAAAATTATTCAATCTATCGATCGTAGATTGAATAAATAGAATAGATAGATAAAAAAGGTTGAAATAATGTTTAGAATTTACAATAGTTGAATAAAATAGTTAAATAAAATAGTTAAATAAAAAAGTTAAATAAAAATATTAAATTACAATAGTTAAATCTTTTATGGTACGATCCTTCATTTCTTTGATATTATTATGTAATGGGGAATATTTTAATCTTTATAATTGTGGCAAATTATGAAGGGTACAGCAGAATCATGCAAATAACATCATTAATAATAGACTTGTTTCAGACTTTTATTTTTTATGTACGCATAAGTGGAATACCTTGACCCGTTTTGCAAATTAAGGATTCGTCTGCTTTAGAAGCTTATTAACAAAATTTTTGAGTTCTTCAAATGAACTTTGAAATCTAGAGAAGTTGATATAAATATCAAATTGTATGACTTATAAACTTACGACTCTATTTTTTTTTTAATATTATTTATATTTTATTATTTATGCTATTAATGTATTTATTTCATCTTTCTATATATAATAATATTGTTTAATATTCATACAATATTATATTCACATAATATTGTTTCATATTCATACAATATTATATTAATATAATATTGTTTCATATTCATACAATATTATATTCATATAATGTTTCATATTCATACAATATTATATTCATATAATACTGTTTCAAAAAATATGTATTCTAGTAATATTATTCGCAATTTCCTTTTAAACAGAAAATTGTGTATTTTTCAGTTTTCGCCAACTGCAATTAAATGAGCGTTGATTTTATTGTAACGTTTGTAGAAAGTAAAAAGTGACCGTTCCGGAAAAACCGGAAAGTAAATTTTAGTGTCAAGGAAAAGCAAACTCGTAGTGGGCCTTCCCAAAGCTTCAACCAAGTTTTCCAGCGACAAACATCCTCACCACGTGCAAGTCCTCTTGAAGGAGAGGAAAGGATTTGATTCAGCTAGAGTAGGGATGCCGATGATTCGATTGACGAACTCAGTCCTTCTCCGGGTCTCGATAAAGACAGTTTCAGTCAGTTTCCGTCTTCTTATTCACATAGATGGTAAGTAATTAAGTATCAAGTTTTTAAATAACATATCATTTTTTATAATTAAACAGTAAATCATCACTTCTTTTTTTTTATAAAACTTTAATAATTAAATACCAATTGCTGTTTTTATGGATTTGACAATTAAAATTAATCAGAATTTGAAAAGATAAAAATGTATTGAAATCTTTTTGAATGCAAGACAAAATTGCAAAAATTTGAAATTCGGAACCAAATTAAAGTACTAATTACAGTAGTGCAGAAGTGTGAATAAAATTTGCGTAAATGATTTTTTGTAGCCATTATTTTATAATTGCTTTTAACTTTTGATTCATGTGTATCAAAGAAAAGTCAAACTTGTAGGAATCAAGAGAATTTCAAGAAAGAATTCAAGAAGAATTCAAAAAAAAATCAAGAAGAATTAAAAAAGAATTCAAGAAGAATTAAAAAAAATCAAGAAGATTTCAAAAAGAATTCAAGAAGAATTACGAATTTTATTTAAGAATTGTTTTTAAGGATTTTTTAAATTTAAATATCAGTTTTCAATGAAGTTTCGTTGTATTTTTTGGAATTGTTTAATTGAATGTGTTTGATATGGAAATATAATTGAAGAAGCAACTACGTAGAACAAGGAGTGAATATGAATACATAGTACTTGATCTTGATAATTATGTACCGGTTTCTGACCGGTTCTCTCACTAAAGGTCGGTGTCATGTGAGATTTGCAACTTTATTGGATTTTTCTAGTGACGGTCTTTGAACGTCTTTATCTCAATAATTGCTTAATAGAAAATTATTTAAGTTTTCCTACTTCCAATCAAACTAGAAAAGATAAACGTCAAGGGACCTACATTTCTATGTAAAGCAATAAAAATCAAAAAGATTAAACTCCGAGTTTCATTAAATTAATACAAACAAAGCAAATTTAGTTAAATAAAAACAAACAACATGTGACAATAAAAACAAAACAACTATAAACTAGCAACTAAATAACTATTGTTATTTTTTTATGGGTTTCTTGCTCGTATATTGTTCTTAAATAAATAAATAAACAATATGTAACAATACAAACATAGCAGTATGTAACAATAAATAAATAAACAATATGTAACAATAAATAAATAAATAAAATGTAACAATAAAAACATAGCAATATGTAACAATAAATAAATAAACAATATGTAACAATAAAAACATATAACAATATGTAACAATAAGAACAAAACATGTTAATGTAATTAAAAAAAATAGTTAATTTATACAAAATAATTATTTTAATTAATCACAGTGACGTTGATTATGTTGATTTATTGTACATACAATGTAAAATACGCACAACTTCCATTCTTTTTTTTTGTTTTATTTCTGGATTTTGAATTCTGTTTTAATTATATTTTCAACGTTGTAAATTTAAATTAGAAACATTTTTCGCTGAGTAATATCCTTTTCCAATTAATTCAATTCTTTGTCTCTCTTTGTATTCAAAACTTAAATTTTTTCAAACACCTTCAAGGTAATGCAAAATGAAGTAATTATTTTTATTAGTCATACGCATTATCTAATTTTATATCAGATCAGTATTTGTTGAATTTTACTATTTAAGTAACTCCACTTTTTCATTAAATTAAGTTATATAAAATTTACAAGTGAAATTAATTAATGAAAGTTTAAAATATTAGGGTAATTTTATCCACATGCAATTCGGTTCTAAAATATTTTTAAGTATTCGGTAATATTAGAGTTAAATTAAATTTGAAAGTTTAGTTAGAATAATTAATATTTAAGTATTAAATAAAAACATTATTAATTATTTTTGCTTCCTCATAGGGAAGCATTGTTTTTATTATTATTATTATTATTATTATTATTATTATTCTTAATTAATTTCATTATGTCAAATTAATGTTAAATTATTTATGTTAATATTATTATATTATTATTATTATTATTATTATTATTATTATTATTATTATTATTATTATTATTATTATTAAAGAAATAATTCTTATGGCAAGTCTCATTTTGGTTTTAAAGAAAGTTTACTTTTTAAGAACTTTTATTCATGTTGAAATTATAATTACAGGTCGAGGTTACTCTTGGAGTTACCTGTTACCTGCAGGTTTACAACATTCGGGGATTCCCCTAAATATTAGAATCGAATATAATTCTCGCTGCCTTCTGATGCTATGTTCATTCCATAAAATCTTTGATCTAGAAAAAAATATAAAATTGATAAATTATTATTATTTAAATCATGTATATTTAACTAATTTACTAATAATAACTAATTTAACTAATATTTAACTAATTTTCTAATTTTATTCATTGTTTTATATTTAGTTTTTAATTTACAAAGTGATTTATTTTTAATTTTAATTAATTTGTTGTTTTAAATTTTTAGTTTATTCAGTTTCATGGATTTAATTTATTCAAAGTAGAATTCGATATTTCTTTTCATTTAACTTTTAATTTTGTAAATAAAGCCTGATATACCAAAATTTAATATTAAGCGTAATTTTTAATTTAACAGCTTTATTTTGACAGTTTTATTTTAACTACAATTAAATAAAAAAAATAGTTTATTTTTTTTTCTTTTTCAATAAAAACCTTTGTTAATATTTGTTATTACTTACTCTAAGCCAGTAAATTTTGAATTACATTTTTCAGAAAAACAATTTTTCTAATAGAAAATTAGTATCTTTGTAAAATAAAATAAAATAAAATTAGAATATTTGTTAATATTTTGGTCATTTCACTATCCATTGTAATTTTAATTAAGTGGATTACAACATTTTTATAAAATGTATGCACAATTTGTTTTAAAAAGACAAAATGACTGAAATCAGTTTATTGTATTCGTTGAAACTTGCATTATTCTAAACTAAAATAATTACATTTTTGTGAAAGGCAATAAATCACAATAGAAAATTGAAATCTTTGAAGATTGCGCATTCGTACTTTCACTATCCACTGTGATTTTAAATGTGAAGATTACGACATTTTTATATACATATGCTCTTGAAACGCGATGACCTTGGCTTTACTATGTCTTTCTTGAATATTAAATTGTCTGTTATTTTATTTTTCTATTAAACACTACTTGTTTGAATTGTCCAGTTTTATAAAAACTCCAATACAGTTTAAAACAATGCTTCCCTATGAGGAAGCAAAATTATGGTTATTAATAAATAAAGATCTGACGTTGGTAAACCTTTTCACCTTGAGTTAAAATGTAACGAGATATTAAGATAATTTTAAGATTACTTGGGAATTCCTGATTATGAATCACAGAAACAGCATCAAGTTTCCTCTAATAATAAGATGAATTTTATTCTTTACACTCAAGACTAATAATTAAATAGTTATCCTTTTAATTCTTTTTTAAACATTGATCCAGTACTTGTTTTTCCTGATTTATTGTTTCATTTTTAAAAAATTTCCTTTTCGTTGTTATAAAGATTTTTTCTTTTCTTTGTAATGATCTTGATTCTTTCCTGTTTTTAAACTCTTATTCGGAAATTCAAATTAGATGAGTTCTGAGGAATTGGCTAAAGCAAAAACCTGAAAATTAGTCAATTATTTATAATTATTCTTGAAGATAATGAAATGTGTAATAAAAAGCGTTATTTATAGACCGTGATTTATAATTTTTAACATTTTTTTCAGACTGAAATTTCAAGCATGTGGTTTTTACGTTTCGCATCGGTTTTATTTCTCTTGAAGTTTTGTTTAGCAGCTCCTCAACAAAGTTCAGGTAATAATGAATATTTATTTGTAAGTGTTAACACAATGTGTTATTAGTTAAATACTTTTTATAAAGAAACAAAATATATTTTAGTTTATTTAATATATTTTTGTAAATACAAAGAATGCTTTATTAAGAGCTGTAACATTAAGAGCTATTAATAGTAATAAGTAAATTGAAGAAATGATTCAGTTATAATTAAATTAGAAGGTAAATTATGATAATTTTTTATTTCATGATAATTTATGATGTAATAATTATAATTAGTAATAATTTGTAAATTATTTTTTAATCAAAGACAATTTTTGTTGTAGGTGGTGATTTAGATAGTTTAGTAGCTAATGTGTTCAATCAAGAGAGAACAACAAAAGCATCAAATGAAAACGCCAATATAGATGATCTTATTGACAGCGTATTTAACACAAATAAAAATTCAGGAAGCACTACACCAACCACTATCCTTGGTACCGATAATCAAAAAAATAACAAGCCCGATGATTGCGAATGTGTTCCATATTATCAGTGCCAAAATAACACAATTATTGACAATGGAATCGGAATTATCGATATCAGGTG
Source organism: Ganaspis sp. Gsp50 (assembly GCA_011057455.1). Lineage (NCBI taxonomy): Eukaryota > Metazoa > Arthropoda > Insecta > Hymenoptera > Figitidae > Ganaspis > Ganaspis sp. Gsp50. The sequence goes on along the minus strand of WNHD01000264.1, from coordinate 1,501 downwards.
TGATTATCCGCTTTTTTGTATAATTTTCGATTTGATTTGCAAATGCATTGTTTATTCAATTACAGTTTTTAAAAATCAGCACCTCATTTGCAAAAATACGTTTCATCAGTTTCAAATTTATTCAGAGTTTCTACAACTCTGGAAAGCATGGAAAACCTGGAATTCTCATGGAATTTCATTATTCCTCATGGAAATCTCATGGAATTTTCATTTATATCATGGAGATTTATTTTTTCTTTAATTTCTTTACTTTATGATGTTTATTAAGTTTAGCCAAAATTTTATACCTTTTTTTACAGAAAAAAACTTCAAAATACTTCAAAATGTTTAGAAATACTTCAAAATATTTAAAAATACTGTGAATGTCTTCAAAATATTTCATGTTATTTAAAACTACTTTAAAATACTCCCAAATACTTCAAACTACTCCAAAATATTCAATAATACTTAAAATGTCTTTGAAATATTTCAAAATAGTTCAGAAAACTTCATAATACTTCAAAATATTTTAAAATAACTTCAAAATATGTATTTTAAAATACTTCAATATATTTAAAAACACTTAAAAATACTCAAAATATTTAAACATACTTAAAATACTTCAAAATATTTAAACATACTTAAAATACTTCAAAATATTTAAAGATACTTTAAAATAGTTCAAAGTATTTAAAAATATTAGTATTTTAATTATTAAATAAAGTATAAAAATATTTTACAGTATTAGTTTTTTAAACTATTTTAAAAGCATATAAAATATTTCAGAGTATTTCAAAATACTTCAAAATATTAAAAAATACTTAAGACTACTTATAAATACTGCAGACTATAAGAAAATACTTCCAAATACTTAAAAATATTTAAAAATACTTAACAGTTCTTTTAAATATTTCAAAATACTTAAAACAAATTTAAAATAATTCAGACTTCCTCCAAATACTTCAAAATATTTAAACAAGTGGAAAATTATATTCACTTCATGAACATTTTGCTTCCTCATAGAAAAACTTTTTGTGCAAAAAGGAACCTAGAACAGTATTAAGAAGAAACTGTTATTAAAAAATGAGAATTCTAAAATTTATAATAATATAAAATGATTTTTATTTGTCACAAACAGTTCATAAGTAACAATATTTATATAAATTTCTGTTAAAATTAAAAATTAAAACAAAAATAATTATTTTTCTTGTTTTGTGGAGAAAAAATTAATTCTAATAGCTTCTGTATAAAAAAAAAGCAAGAAAATAGACAAGTACCATTTGTTGGTTTTAAATTTTGGATTTAGAGCTGAAAAGTATAATTCCTACTAAAAATCACTCAAAACGCGTTTGTGGAGCTAAAAAATGGGTTTTGAGTTGAAGAAATTAATTCTGATACCTTTTCTTTTGAAAAAAGCAGCGAAAATGAAAAGTGTTAAAGGCAGCCGGGCTGCTTTTAATATATATATATATATATATATATATATATATATATATATATATATATATATATATATATATAT
>WNHD01000263.1:57674-69911 GCA_011057455.1 Ganaspis sp. Gsp50 | reverse complement strand
GCACATCCATATATGTTGTTGTGTCAACAACAAAATGTGGTTGTCTCATATTTAACAACACATATGGTTGCCACAAACATTCATTTTTTTCCGTGTACATATGCACTAAAAGTCTAACACAATTCTCAATTTTCGTCATGAAATATAAGAGAAAAGGACCGGAAGGCGATAAACAGGTATTTAAAGTGAAACGAATACGAAGAAACGTATATATGTATAACTAAGATGTATAGAAGAGTATAGAAACCAATGTGGATAAATATTATAGAAAATAGAACTTTGGTCTTTAGCTTGATCCTTGGCTTTAACTATACATATGTACACTGCAAAAAATGGTGTCTTAAAAGTAGGACAAGTGTCTTATTTGGTCAAAAACGTCTTAAATTAAGACATTTTTTGTGTCTTAGTCACCAAATATGTCTTAATTTAAGACGTTTTTGCTCAAAATAAGAGACCATGTTTTTGTAGTGTATATTATAGTTATAGAAGAACGGCTTTATCTATATATAGAGTTATATATATGTATATTATACATAGTTATATAGAAAAACGGCATTATCTATATAGAGTTCTATGTATATATAGTTATATGCATATTATAGTCTATATGGAAGAACAGCGTTAAGCAAAGAAAGATACAGAAAAGTAGGGGAGTAAGATTTCTAAAGAGCAAATTCAAATGTCTCAGTAAGTACGTTATTGAATTAGCTTCGCTCATGTGTAAAGGATTTGCACTCACGACAGACGCGATTCGCTTTAAGTGAAAGAGAAGGGTCGGTTAATTGCTATAGGAATTAAATCCTTTCGATGCTGGGATCTAATACTGTCAGTGGTCACAGGTTCAATCAAGTACTGAAGCAATTCGCGTTTTCGAAACGAGAATTTAGCCATTGATGGGGTATCGGCACAGTAGAATGGGATGAAATAAAGTGCGGTGAAACGCTGCTGTATGCATGCAAATAATACACATTGGAATCGGAATCTTTCACCAGAACGAAATTCAATAGCAATTTGACCATGGATACTATTAATTCCACTGACTCCAATTTTATTAAAACAACCAAATCACTCCTAAAGAGGCTTTTGATCCAAACTGTTGCTCTTCCACAAAAATGGACCACTCTTTTGCCATTTATTTTGTTGAAAATTCGATGTTGTTACAATACAATACCACACAATAAGACTTATAATACAATATATAATACATAATACAATATGCAATACACAATACAATATGCAATACATAATACAATATGCAATACATAATACAATATACAATGCAATACGTTAGTCTTAAATTGTTTATGCATCTTGAAATCAATCTCAAATTTTAGGAATGAATATATGTATTTTAACATTGAGGAAGGTATTCTTAAAGATCGATTCGTGTCTAGCGCTAGATACATGGTAATTTTGCATACAATCTAGCGCTGCTAGCTAGCGCCACGAAATTTTTCTACACGGGAGAGTACCTTAACCATAAGGGTGTGGAGTAGGTTATTAGTTAGCATAAAGATAGCATGGAGTTGATTAAAGAATATAGTTATCATCGGTAACCATAGTGATAGTATGGAGTAGGGTCAAGAATTATAATTGTGCTACCATATATAAAAAAGTATGATACAAATTCAGGAGTAGTTATCCCTTAATTTTTAATGTTAAGGAAGCTTAAAAACAAGATCATAAAGATAAATAAGAACAACAACAACAACAAACTCAATACAAAAATTAATCAAAACAAAAGCCAGCAAAAATTAGCAAATGATTAAACACAGCTTATGCCAAGACTTAATGACGAAGATTATCAAAGGCAAAGTTGCAGTTAAACTTGAAGATGCCAAGTTAATATTAAATTTTCCCAGGAATGAAGTGGAGTTGATTGTTGCCTAACCGCGGACCACTTCCGATCTGACCCTAAATTACAAAGTTTCCTCTTGCTCCTCGTGCACTCTATCAAAGAGGGCCGGGTAAGCATCCGCAAGGCGCATCGTTCCGCACGTCAAGAGCGCAGATTGGAAGCGTGGAGAAGTAGACGGTGTAAAGCCATCTGATGAATGTCTTATGAAGCAAAAGAGACGCGTATACAAGACCCAGACAGGCGGATATCCTGGCATTATGTAACTTTGCCCTCGGTAAAAGCCACGCGGTAAGCACTTGTCTTCTCTAGACGACACCTTTCTCTTTATAATACATAGTTCTACTTGCTGAGAGCAGTGAGAAGGAAGACATTTACAACTTATGGAAAAAAAGAGAGAGAAGGGAGAACGGGGTCACTCACATGCTTCGCGCCAAATTCACCGGTGCACTACTCCTTAACTTAACCCAACCTACGCAATCTTCTGCTCTCTCGTTCATTACACAACGGTAGTAGTCCGTCAGACCTTGATCATGAAATCTCACACTCTTCTCATCTCACCTTGTCCTGTCTTCAACCTTAATTATTATGGAATCACCTTTCAAGTATTCTCTTGAATACCTAATATAGTGTATACCTATAGTAGTAGTATATACCTAGTATATACCTATAGTAGTAGTATATACCTTATTATATACTTATAGTAGTATATAGTATATACCTAGTATATACCTATCAATACCTATACTAATAGCCTAATACTCAATTTTAATTTCAAAGATTGCATTTTTTTGTAAAAGTTAAACAAGTTTAGCTTTATTGTTTGTTAGGTAAAAATAAGTTAAAAGGTATCTCTTTCTTTGTCAATTATCTAATTCAAGTAAATCAACATTTTTGCAAATATTCAATGACTCAATTAAAAAATAATGGCCTATAAATTAATGTTATAATATAAACCTATAAACCTTTTAAATTAATGTTTACGAACAAATACGACAAATTCGTAAAAAAGGAGAAAACCGAGAAAATAACTTTTTGAGAGAGGAACTGTTTACAATCCAATTGCGCAATAAGTTAAACAAGTGATTGTTACCCCAAAAGTTGTTGTTATTATGATTCATTCTTTATAACGAAAAAAGGAAATTAAATTAACAGTTATTGTTATAAAACAAATTAGCAGGTCTGAAAGACATTTAATTTGTTTAAGAATCCAAGATACAGGATATTCTCTTTGTGATAAAAGAGCAAATGATATCACGAGTTGCAGAACAAGTGGAAAAGTAAACAAACACATGGGAAATGAACGGAGGTTTACTCAGTGTCAAGTTTACTGGAAGTTAACGTGGGAACTGTACAATGTAATATTTCCCGAGAAACAATAATGAAGTTAGGACAAGAAGGGTCGAGATTTAATGATCCAGGTATTAAATCTGTGCCTTTCGCAACAGGCGGTCTGCAAATGAATCACGTTTAGAGGAAGCTCACGAACGTTGCTGTTTTGAAAAATATTCTCGACAACAGGTTGAGAAACTCAAACTCGTCAATTGTACGTGTTTGGGCATGCATTCGTGCTTGAGCAATTTTCAAAAGTAAACTTCTCAATTTCAAGTCTCTTTCACGCCTCTAAAGCACCTGATCGGATTGAGAACGAATGCCCGATTGGGAGGTGTGCAGATTCATTTTCACCAATGACTAACGCCCTCTTTTCAAGACAAAGACAAAGGAATACATTATCTGGACATTTTTATTGCTGAATTCAATGAATTTATCACAAAGTGAAGATTTTGTTTCCTTTGCCCTTTTGTATTTGCTTTCTCTTTTAGAAAAAGCTCGAGAAAATTGAAAGAGATTTTTAGAATATTTTTCAAACTATATAGCCAAGTACGATAAGTTGTAGACGTTGTAGATTGTAATTGATTTTTCAAATTATTTGTTGAATAGATGATAATTATTATATAGATATAGATTATTATAATAGATAATATTTATTGAATGTGGGCAAAGTATTTAAGTGTTGATAAAACTTTAGCAACGTCACTATTACAATTACAATATTACAATATTATTACGTATAATAATAGAGAGGTAAAAAATAAAAGTAATTAACAATGTTTTGTAAATATTAGACAATGGTACTAATGCAAAAAGATATTAAATTTAATTTCAAGGTATAATATTGTATATTGATTGAAATCTTAGGTGTATAAAATGTATAAACGTATAAGTGGGTCATCTTGTCTTGTGGGTCATTGCCAATATTCAAGAAGAATACAGAAATTCATGGTTAAACAGCTGCGGTAGTCAATTTACATTGTTTTCTAGTAAATCTCAATAAATTTACTTTACAATGAATATTTAAATTTGGTTAAAATGTTCTTTAAACCAAAAAATTCTATGTATTGAAGAAAACATATGTTTAGAAGAAAACTTGTATCTTTTTAGAAGAAAACTTATATGTAAACTTGTATATATATATAGAAACAAATTTCCCTAAAGCCAAAAAAACCTAAGAAAAGATATCTATGTTTAGAAGAAAAATTCTATGTTTAAAAGAAAAATTCTATGTTTAAAAAAAAATCTATGTTTTAAAAAAATATTCTATATGCTTGGAAATTAATAATTAATGATAATACCTGCTGTAATTATCGTAAGTGCACTAAAAAAACTGTTGAGTTTAGACAATTAAAGAAACTGAACTTTTTAAAAGATGAATACAACTTTCATAACAATATAAAAATTGTATATTAAAAACATCGAACATTATTAATACATTTCAGCAAAAAAGCCTATTATTCTATCATCAGGTTTTCTGCAGTTATATATTAATTAATCACATGATAATTAAACTTTGTGAAACTGCTATAATTAAGAGCGTGGCAATTAAATCAGTAATTATGCCTCAATTAACAAGTGCCTCAAATTAGTTCGCGTAGAAATAGGTAATAAAAAGTATATCAAATAAAAGGACATGTTTCCCAATATATCTATATAAATTTTATATTTTCGCTCGACAGAAATAATAAAAGCGCATTAAAGTATGTAAATTACCCTAGTCTAGATTTCAATATTTAATATAAGAGATAGACATTTTGATGGTGCAAAAAAAAGTAATTTGATAATAACTCGCAAGTTATTATCAAATCATGATTGTAGTAAATTTCAATTTCCGACTCGGTCTTCGAGCGTATTTCAATTGAAATAGAGCGTATTTAAATCGAAATACTTGTTAAACAAATTGCAACAAATAATATGTATTAAAACTTGCTGTAGGATCAAATAGATACTGCTCGCCATTCGCGTAAATGTCAACTTGTCAACTTTAGCGCAGCCTACTTTTTTATGCTCACGAATAGTCTACTTGCAAGATCAGACCTAAGAAACTGCGCCGGGATTCTGTAATCGAAAATGCAGAAAATTGCACTTTTAGACTTATTCTAAAAGTCTTCTTCGTCAATCTCATCAATCCCGAAAATTATGTTGTAAATTCAAAAGTTATGAAAACTTTTTTGTATATTTTTTGTATATTTTTTTTACATTTTCTTGCATTTTCTTTGCATTTTCTTTGTATTTTCTTTGGAATTTCTTATATAAAAAGAACGTCATAAATTTATAAAAAAATAATGATGAAAATAATAATATGTAATATAATAATGTATAATAATGTAATAATAATATGTTTATATTAATTAATAGAATTTATTACATAATATAATAATTAATAAATAATTGATATAGAAATTTAAAAAAATGAAACCAGAATTATTGTTGAATCACTAGAGCTTATCATTTTCTGAAAAGATAGAGAACAAAAAGGATCTTTGAAAACGGATTTTAAAAAATGTAGAAGGACGCACTTTGTTCGTTCCTTTGATAAACACGAAATTGCACCTGTTCATGCGTCCTTCATTCATATCTCAGCGACTTCTTTCACAAACACAGTTGAGCAAACTGTGTCAGAAAAGACGACTTAAACCGTTATTGTATGGTTATTACGTCTGATTACTGTTGAAGAACATTTCTATATGCTAATAATAGCGAGTACTCTATTCCTCTTATTATGAAATTCACTCATATTCTCAAGCAATTATGTCGTAAGGATCCTGCCATAAAAGTGCAACTTGAAGAATACTACCGGGATTAGAGAATAAACCATAAATCATCCTCTATTTTTCTACCATCCTTGCATGTCTTCAAGTAATAAAATCTCTAAAAATTCTACAAACGTAAAAAAATCGCTGCAAATGCTTCACATGTATAAGAAAATCACTATACTGTATAAACCTTCACATATATAAGAAAATCGCTAAAAATGCAACACATAAAAAAATTAATTTCCAATGCACGCTGCTAAAATCAAAGGCTTGTTTTTAGACATAACATAAAAAACATAACACATAACATAAGAAAATCCTTAAAAATACAACGAATTATAATCGTAAGGAATTATTTCAACCGGGGAAGACTTTTTGCAGCAATATAGGAAATATAGAATCACGAGAACACTTTCCCGATTAAAATCAGCCCTGGAGGCTGAGATTAGTCTCGATACACCTGATGGATCGTAGATTATCCAATGCGCCTGAGGATAAATGATAAACTGGATTACTAGAGAGCGCAGGTAGTTCTAGAAGGCACCCTTTGTATGAAATTACGACTTCTTAGACCTTTTTCCTGACAGGTTGAGGCAAGTCCGTGAACAAGAGTCAAATCTTAAGGTTCATTCATTCCGAACAAGAAGCCAAAAGCATCTAAAGATAGCCTCAACTTTTTAAAACACGTTTCCGCCTGATTTATTATTAAACTTGATTGATTTCATTGCGACAATTATGTGGGTGAATAAACCATAATTATATCAACTTTACTGCAAGTCTATCCAGTGTAGGCTACATAACTCGCTAAACCGGATTGAGGCGTACAATACATTCTCTGCCGCACCCCCATCTTTTGCTCAGAAAATACGATCCATTTCAATACAACATTATAGAATTCTAATAATAAGCGCAACTAATGAAGTACATATCTAAAAACTTGCAATGACTCTACAAGAAGTTAACAAAGGTATCAAATGTTCAAAGGAGCGAAAAAATTGCAATCCTTTCAAAATGATATGAACACATTTTTGATATCAATTTGTAACCAGTGTCAATAAACGCAGTGAAAGTTGCCCGAGTTCACAATTCACAAAAAACTGTACATTAAATTAAGGTAAAGGAAACGAACAAAACGAGGAAACGAACTAAAAACGAACTAAAAGAGGAAACGAAAAGACAGAGGAAACAAAAAGAGCAGTATGAAATTAAAAAAAGAAACAATAGAATTGACAATTATTAGTGATGGTTTACTTGTTCCGTGTGAACGGTACTTAAGACTTAAGACTGTGTTCCGTGCAAGGCGATCTGGGCAGTCGGTCACTGACACTGTTTCCCAACCTGTGCGACGGGGTCCTCGTGTATCACGTGACCATATTGCAAATTGAAAAAAAACAAGTGATTCACACCGATAAACTAACGAGGAAATGAAAAACGCCTTCAACCTATTAAATTAATTATCCATCGGCTACCAAAAAGTTGAATCGCTGCAAAAAATCGAATAGTCCTCACGGAAACTTTATTTTTTAGCTCCCCTTAATTATAATGCTTTCCATGCTCACATACGTGAGAACATTAAATGTCCGACAAGTTCGTTTTTAAAGCAAGAATGATTGCTAAATAGTATTCTATTTTTATACACTGTCCTTAGTGGAGTTTTTTGTTGCATGTTATTAATGTGAATTAGACTTTAACCGTCTGTATGTATGATAATGAAATTTAGTATGCTTTTTATTTGAAAATTGTTTCTTTGCATTCACAGTCTTCTTGAAAGTATCAATTTGATACCAAAAAGTATCAACTTGATACTAAAAAGTGTCCACTTGATAACAAAAAGTATCAAATTGATCACAAAATCTTCATCAATTTGATATTTTGATGTCAATTTGATACTTTTAAGTAAACCGTGTTGATACACTGCAAAAAATGGTGTCTTAAAATTAGAACCAAAGTGTCTTATTTAGTCAAAAACGTTTTAAATTAAGACATTTTTTGTGTCTTAGTCACCAAAAATGTCTTAATTTAAGACGATTTGCTCAAAATAAGACACCATGTTTTTATAGTGTAAAAGTTTAAATTAAACAAAATTAAAATCTTGAAAATCAGAAGTAGTTTTTCAAAGGATTGAGTCTTTTGTTTCAATTTTACATATTTTAAAAATTCAATACGACAGAGAAATATCACGTAAAACTGACAATTCTAGAACGTGATTTTCAAAGTCAATTTGATGAAAAATGAATCACTTTTTACGATAAAAATAAATGAATTTCAAGTAATTACCAGTAAGACTTGGAGACGTAAATGATTTTATAGAAACTAATAGTCGCAATAGAAACTGCGACTTTACTGCCAGCTTCAAGGGATACATTGACCGGACGCACGTGCGAACTATATAAAGGGGAACTTTTACGAACTCATAATTTCTAGTCGAATTGTTAAAGATTTCCGAATTGGCTCTACCCCTCAAATAATGAGAAATTTTGCCACGTTTCTTAAACCAAATTTTTAGACAGGAAAACATTAGCATAAATAAAACAACAAAATAAACCTTTGCGTTTTTAAAAACGTTTTTTCTTGTTTCGAAAAAGTTGAAAAACCTTCGAAATCGAACCAAATGTTGCACAGAAGATTCTCTTTTTTTAGTAACGCTTTCAATTTGTATAATGCAAAATCGTAAATTTTCGAAATTCAAAGCCCCTAAAAAACAAAGAAGAAGAAGAAGAAAGAAGAAGAAAGAAGGAAAAAGAAAAATAAATAAAGAAGAAAAAGAAGAAATTGTAGCATTTAAATGACAAGCGTTGATACAAATGCTCGAATTTCGAAGCTCGTTGAAACTCAAGTGTATACATAGGAAATTATTTTTCTCCTTGATATTTGCAAAAGCGAAAGTGATTTCGTATAAAAAGCATTTCAAGCAAAGAGAGTAGAATTTACAGTGGAAGAATGGCAAATGCAGGATCACGATTCGCATTCTTTATTCTAATTCTACCTTTCGAAGAAAGAGCGAATGATGGTGAACGGCGCTGAAGCAGCGTTCTTGAACCTTTTTCTTGACCTTGGGTTATTCAGTATAAATCTTTAGTAACTGAGAAGAGGACCGCACAGTGGTATCGTATGACCAGGACTTGGCAAAGGGTGTTCTAAAATCAAGCCACACACGGATTTAAAAAAATGATACCTCCACCCGCGTCAAGTACCTTGAGGTCATTATTATCAAGTGTCTCATAATTCTCAGCTCTACAGCCATGCGAAATACCTCAAGTAATTTACCCGCATTTTTATGGCACTTTACGTCTTTAGTTCTCCACACAAAATAAATTACCCGTAAATCTCACTCTTTATTCTCTTATCAGATCTTGTTACCATTACACCTAGGTATAATAATCATAATATAATGTAAAATTATAATATGATGATGTAATTCAAAAACATAAGATACAACTTAAAATCATATAGTGCAATTTAAAATCATATGATACAATTTAAAATCATATCGTGCAATTGAAAATCATATGATACAATTTAAAATCATATGGTGCAATTGAAAATCATATCGTGCAATTGAAAATCACATGATACAATTGAAAATCATATGATACAATTGAAAATCATAATAAATTTGATTTTAAACTATAATATGATATAATTCAAAAAACATATACTAAGAGATAAACATAAGAGATAAACGAGATTCAATAAACATAAATAAAAAGATTTAATTTCCGAAGCGTTTTGAACTGTTCTGTCAGTTGATTAGAAAAACAATTAACTTTAATTTTAGATTAAGATGTATCTTAAACTAGAATTTCCTTATTTTTACCGTGATATTAAATCAGCGAGTGTGAAAGTGTTATAATGATACTAGTCGGGTATTTTTGTCTTTAATTGCACTATCCCGTTTTTCTTTCACTTTTACATATACAACAACTATTGTCATGTTGTAAGATTCAGTAATTTGAGTAATCACTCACCAGTTTATTGTTTGCCACAGTCCTCAGCAACAGTTTCCTGAAAAATTAAAAGTTGCATCAAGATTATTACACAACAAGGCGTTTAAAATCTAATACAAGTTTTTTTTCACGGCTGTTAAACAAACTATAAAAATAACCTGATTCGAATAATATATAAGAATCATCAGCAGAATAATTTATGAGCCTAAAATAATAGCTGTCGAAATAAATCTCCACTACTCGATAAACCAAAAATAAATCAATGAATCTATTATGTTTGTTATTCCTATGTAATTTTTGCAATCTATGAATATAATTTTTGTCATCTATATAAATACAATCTTTGTGATCTATTAATATAATTATGAGCATAATCATGAACATAATTATGAATATAATAATGAACATAATTATGAATATAATAATGAATATACAATAATAAATATATAATAATGAATATAATAATGAATATAATAATGAATAATAATAATGAAATAATTTATAAATATAATTTTTTGTGAATGTCATTTTGTAATTTATGAATCCAATTCTTGTAATCATGAATTCATGAATTGCTTCCTTACAAATTCAAGTTTTACATGCACGTGTTGGGCAGATAATGCAAGCATGCTGGTTGAAAAAAAAGTGAGAAAGAATGCGTGTAATTATCATGAAATGTCTAATAAATGTTCCCGTAATTTGACTTAATTATGAAACAGACTTGATCAAGAAATTAAAATTCTTGAATTGGCGTTATTTATCTGGTCTAGACATTCGTATTCTATTCACGCCTGTAGTAAATTTGCGGAATGAATTGATTTAATTACGAGGGCGACGTGTGTTACTTTTTTCTTTATGATGATATATCAAATATTGAGAGTATATATCTTCATTTAAAGTGTATTCATTAGTCTGTGCGATGCTGGAATAAGGAGCCGAGCAAATGAATATTTAAATGTTGAATACGAAAAGGAATAATGCGCCATACAGGAGAAAGAATACATATAAGAAATATTTCATAAGAAAACGGAAATTTACTACACCCGGAAGAAAGCAAGAAAAATAAATTTAGAACAAAACTGAATATTTTGCATACATAAAGAATATGCTATTGCATTGCAAAAATTATGTAGTTTAATTCATAATAATTATGAATTGCAATTATTCCAATTATGCTTAATACAATTAATTGTTTTTATTTATCGATTTTTATCTTTATAAACATTCGGAGATTAAGAACATTTAAAAAGAATCAAAGAATATTTGAAGAGAATGTATATACGAATATTTAAAGAGAATATAAGAACATTTAAAGAGAATGTAAGAATATTTAAAGAGAATGTATATACGAATATTTAAAGAGAATATAAGAACATTTAAAGAGAATGTAAGAATATTTAAAGAGAATATAAGAATATTTGAAGAGAATCTAAGAATACTTAAGGAGAATCTAAGAACATTGGAAAATCCTATATGAAGAGAATACTCTCTTAAGAGGGTATATGAAGAGACATAAGAATACAAGAACAATATTTACTTCGAAGAATAAAATACGAAGCAGAATATTTATATCAAGAAAACGGAACCTACGATATAAAAGAGTATATCCAAGATAAATGTTAGACTTGCATAATAATAAAAAAGAGTCGATCAATAAGTTTATTTCGAGAGGAAACAAGACCCTCTAGCCCGGGGCCCTGAATTAATCAATGCCGACTCTGCTACCGTCGCGGGGTTATCGATAATCGGGAAAACTTTACAGACTCCGGGGTATTGGAGGGAATCTTGTTTGAGACAACTCTCACTCTAAGTTTTCTTGCGTAATTTCTTGAGTCGATTTTAGAAAAGATTATGGGTTCGAGCTAGCCTAGAGACGGTCCTGATAATAATGGTAAAACAAGGACAAAAAGGAGCTTGCTTCTCGTTCGTGACTCGCTTCGACGTTGCTAGTAACTGATCTTCTCCGTATAATGTAACCTAAGGAAGGGTATACTAGCTGATTTAATGATGCTTTCGGTTAATTCGAAAAGAAGTCTCACAAGAGGCATGAAAATAGCAACCGGTTGCTTTTTAATGACTTCATCCCCTTGGGTTCGTGGAACGATAATAGAACACACGTTCTCGCATGCATTTAAATCGAAATGAATACAAAAATCGCCATTTTCAGTAAGGTCCTATCAATCCGGAGAAAAAGCCTTTTTAATATTTAGTTAAATTTCAGAAACAAAGAATCCAGATGAGAATGCATACACAGAAAAAAATAAGTGTTCGATTTGATGCAAATAGTTTTAGAAAAGTACTTGCATTCGTGTTAAAACCAGAAATGAACTGAAAATCAATATAA
>WNHD01000263.1:41339-57642 GCA_011057455.1 Ganaspis sp. Gsp50 | reverse complement strand
TTATTGGGTTAAAACAACACCATAAGGATACAAATTGATGCAGCTTATTTTGACACGGATATTAGGGTTAAAACTACACTTCTTTTTTTCTGTGTATAGTAATGATAAGTTAACACTTCTCGGGTTAACGGATGGGGTCAAATCATCAATCAGATCGAGAGCAGATGAAGTTTCTGGAGATAGAGCATAATTCACCGATCCTAAAGGAGAATCGGTTACGAGATGATAAATTATTTTGACGACAGATCACGATTACAAATGCGCGCTGATAAAACTATATAGTCAATTTTTTATTATTCTTTTGAATAAGTTAATTTTAACGTAAACATTATAGATTTTATTTTTACAGCGATTATTAGTCTCTTTTTGTGGTTCTAGAAAATTTAAAGTAGTTACCTTAATTTTCCTACAACAATGTTCTATAGTAATTTTCTCAGAGCCACAAACTCCTATACAAAGTAGTTTTCTATGGTAATGATTTAATGAAGTTAATAAAAATTATAGAATATCGCACAGCAAAAAGAAATATCTAAAAACTGACTATACAAATTGTTACTTATAGCATCTTATTTTTAGAGATGTTTCAGACCAAAACATCTTAATAATAATAATAATAATAATAATAATAATAATAATAACAATAATAGTAATAATAATAATAGTAATAATAATAATAACAACATCTTAATAATATCTTAAATAACTTTGTATAGTCACTTTTAAGATATATACTTCTGTTTTGTATAGTGCAATACATTAAATAAATTGATTGGATCCAAAAATAAATAACTATAATTGACAAAAATTAATTTCCCACTCGTAAATAAATTGAATACGAAACACACGCATGAAAATTTCCGTAAAACGTAAGAGATATTAAATTATTATTTATAAATAGAAGTTAGGCTATGAATATTGACGAAAATGGATCCAAAATTAGTTATTTTAGACCATTAAACGCCAATTACGTGAAATTCCAAGGCAGAGGTAATTTTTTGTAATCACAAGCAGTTATCGAAAGTGATTACATACTTGAATTTTGATAATGGTAATAAAGATGCACTGACGCCTTGTCCCGGGCTCAAACAGAGCGAATTGAGTGCATTATTACTATATTTAGCAAGAAACACGAGGAAGGGGTATATAACAAAAATAAGTACGTATTTCATAGTGATTTTTAAAAAATCAGTCAAATGACGCTAAATTACTGGGAGCGCTGGGAAATTACTAGAATCAAATACTGTAATACTGTAGTCTCGATGATAAACTACAAGCCGAGCGTTATAGGTTAAGGCGGAAACATTTTTTACGGTTATGAAAGTTTTCCTAATCCTTTTTTTCAACAGAACGAATGAGAAAGATAAGTCCAATGAGGGGGGAGAATTTATATTTCCTGTAACACGAAATTATAGAAATATATCTTTAATCATTCAACACGTTCAAATTTAGAAGCTTAAAGGATTTTCATCAAGGATAATTGTGAAATGTTTGATTTATAAAGTGCGTTCCCTTGGAATATATTTAAAAATTATGGTAATTTGGAAGCGTAACGTAATAACGTTAGTCGAGGAATTACGTTAAAGTAGATTAAAAATGAAAATTTTTAAGAAACGAAATAAAGCGATGATAAAAATGCTTTTCATAATTTATAACTTCTTACAAGAAGGTGTACTATTTTCGAAGAAAATATATCATAACTTTTCTTTCCAAGCTATACTTGTTGCTTCACGGAAACGAGTTCCGTGATTAAAAAAATGAATTATGATTTCACAGAAGTTTACCTGTAAAATAGTCTCAGAAAATTACAAAGATTTATTATTATCATCCTTTGTTGTTGATATAAAATGAGTTAAAATCCTTAATGTATTTGATAAATCAGATTTTGACATAAAAACAGGATTTAAATGACACTATAGTGTCAAGAACAAGTATACTTGTTCCTTTGAGAAGAGAAATAAATCATTTTTTTTACCAAAAACCTCTTGGTTTTCACTTTTCGAAAAATTGACCAGAGTATTAAAAATCTGTTGTAGCAGAGTTCGCTTTGACTTTTAATGCGATTTAAAATGCAAATCGGTCAGAGAGCGAAATTAGTTTCATGGCTGCTTTGACGGAAGCTGGGTAGAAGCTCTGGAAATCTTTTTAATACCCTTACTAAACTTCAAAGAGGACGCTGTTTTTCCTACAGAGTAGAAACTTTTGCGCGGCATATCAGCCAATAAACGCCCGAGTTGCACATATGTATAAGCACTCCAAAGCGTAGTTACCACGTGTATACTGTATACTTTGGACATGAGCCAAAACTTTCCAGACAGTTGGGCGCATAACTTGCACGCTTCTAGGGTAAAAGGTTACCAGAAAAAATCCCCTCAACGGTAACAATATTTACAGTAGTAAATGGCAAACTCATATCGCGAAACATTGAGATTTTTCTAAACCTCTGGCCTTCAGTTTGTGTGCATACATAACATTCAGCTCGTATGATTTATAAAATTATTATTATTATTATTTGAAAAAGTTCAAAAATTCTAGGAAAATTTGAATTATTATTATTATTATTATCATTATCAATTTAACTTTATTTATTGTAATTACAGTTGCATTTGTAATGAATAATGTATTTTTTATTACAAAGGGTTAAAACCAATTGCGTTTTGAATTAATAATCATTTTCGAACGGGTCTAATTAGAAGTATTCACTTTCAGTCGACTGAAAAATAATATATACGCAATATTGCCTGTAATCTAGTAAAAAGTACGATTAAAACTCGACATTGAGACTGGGCAGATCACGCAGGCGGAGGTTAATATTCACCGCTTCTGTTTTTCTCTCTTGTTCTCTTCCTGTCAATTGTTGCGCTCATATATAACATATCGACCGGAAACTTTCTATGACGAAAAATCTTCCTAGAAGATTTTGATTGAATTTATTGCCAATAAAAGCAAGATTTATCGACAAGAAATAATGAATAAAACACATTACAGTGTAAATATCATAAATATTAAAGATTACCAGACATCAGTTTGAATAGTAGCCAAAAGTTAAAATACTAAAACATCTGGTATCCATTTTTAATATTGAAAGAACCGTTTTCATTCTATAAATCAAGGCGTTTTCCGGTTAGAATGAGATAACTCTTTGTTATCTCATTCTCAGTTTGTTGCATGTATGTATACTTCTGTACAACAAGTTTGTTGTTCTTTTAAGATAAGCTTGCACTTTTACAAAAAGCAGCTTGTAGTTTTACAAACAGCAGCTTGTAGTTTTATAAAAAGCAACTTGTACTTTCACAAAAAAGCTTGTACTTTTATAAAAAGCAACTTGTACTTTTACAAAAAGTATAGCTTGTACTTGCAAAACAAGATCGTTTGTACTTTTACAGAACGTTTTTTTCCTTTTAAAACGAGTATACTGTTATAACAAAGTTTGAATGCAAACGTTTGAATTCTTGTTGCAAATCTTGAAACAAATCTTGATGCAAATCTTGTTACAAATCGTGTTACAAATCGTGTTACAAATCTTGTTACAAATCTTGTTACGAATCTTGTCACGAATCTTGTCACGAATCTTGTCACGAATCTTGTTACAAATCTTGTTACGAATCTTGTTACAAATCTTGTTACAAATCTCGTTTTAAATTGCAATTTAACAAGAAATGTGCTACCATTAAAACGAAGTATAATAAATCGAAGAAGCAAAGTTTTGATAAATAATTGATTATTACAGTATGATTTTAATGAGTATTGGGACTGAATGGGGAATAATTAAATGAATGAATGAGAATGCTGGTCATGTTGATATTTCTAGGGTACGTCTTTGCTGTGTACACATTCATGAGATTCGTTGAGGACGGTGCATGTAACTGGGAGACATGATGATTGTGTTTATTTGGTACAGACCCAGAGGTTCGTTCAGTTTAATCGAACAGATGGACACTACAATGTTATGTGGCTTTCAGTGTGACTGGAGTTATGGATGATACTTTTGTATTGAATAACAAACTATTGATCGTTAACCCAAATTCACTTGTTCCAATTCCACAATCCTTATGAGCACATGGATAACAAGACAAGGTTCTTTCCATTCATTCATTCATTCATTATACGTATATACACAACATACCATCCTTTACTTCATATTTTGCCGCCTTATTTTACCGCACTTGATTTAGAAACCCTGCTATTTCGTTTATAACCTGCTATTTATCATTTATAAACCAACAGACAGACAAAGTAAAAACAGAGAGACACAATAAAAACAAGCAAAATAGAAAGAAACAGCCAAAATAAAAATCAAGCAAAATAGAAATCAGACAAAGACAAAAAGAATTTTGTTCAATATATCTTAAAAAGTGTTTCCATATTATCGAAACTTTTCGTACCGGAATCAAAATTTGTTAGTGTGAAAAAAATAATAAAATTGATTGGTTGGAATGCTAATTTCTTTTAGAAGAATTCAGGAATCAAAAATTTTATCTAATCTCGTAAATGCATATTGCAATTGGAAACTTTTAATGATTGAGTGACCAATCGGTTCGATAAAATTTTCATTGTTCATTTATCAAACGTAAACATTTTCATTGAATGAAGCAAATGACGTTTGCTTTACGATCACTTCCATAAAGCACTCTGATTATTATCGGTTTTATTATTTCAATAGGATATGAGCTTTATCCGGAAAACTTTTATTATTTCGTATATATCAATATTGGGGGGCTCAATATGCCTCAACATAAATTCGTTCTACTAATCAAATTAAGTGGATTCGTTGCAGGAGATTTGCAGAATAAGAATTAGTGTTTCGTTTAAACTAGAAATTAATTCAATTTTTTTAATTGTAACCAATGTAATAATAATAATAATAATAATAATTTTAAGCATGTTGTAGTTCTTTCAATCCTTGTTATTAATAATATTCTTTGGTAAGTTGATTTGGCTAATAATAATAATAATAATAATAATAATAATCATCATCATCATCATAATCATAATAATAACAACATGAATAATAATAATAATAATAATAATAATAATAA
Organism: Ganaspis sp. Gsp50; assembly: GCA_011057455.1. Classification (NCBI taxonomy): domain Eukaryota; kingdom Metazoa; phylum Arthropoda; class Insecta; order Hymenoptera; family Figitidae; genus Ganaspis; species Ganaspis sp. Gsp50. The sequence goes on along the minus strand of WNHD01000263.1, from coordinate 52,606 downwards.
TAATAATAAACTATGTGTCAAATACGAAAACGTTCTGAATACAAAAGTACCTATGCAAAAATCGAGGCAAAAATAAGCAAAAGTATCTTCAAAATATAAAATTACTTTTCAAACAGAAAGAAGCCTTTTTAGATGAAAAAACGAAATTGAAGTAAGAATGACAATCATAGAAGTTTTCGATTTGATAATTTTTTCTTGCTTAAAGTAGCACTTTGAAACTTTCAAAACGAGAATACTGAAACAAAATGAGACTTGGGGAAGAACGATAAAGCGAAAAAACTTGAGCTCGAACCCCTAGAGTGCTCTATTGTCGTTGTCACCTTTTGTAATCGTCTGGTCTCAACTCGATTCGGCACGTCTTTTGGAAGTTCGCCAACTTTAGTTTACAGAGCAACTTGTCCGTTTGCCTTTGAAATGATACGACAAACGCCCGATACGACTTTTCTCAAGATGAAAGATTAAAAAATTATCAACCCTTCGATCAACTTATTGCTACCAAAACTTTTTTCCCCATCAGCACTGATTCTGAATTATCAAAATAATCAACCCTTCGATCAGTATTTTATTAATTCTTATCAAAATTGCTACTACTCAAAAATCCATCTATAATGATTATTCAAATCCGTACGAAAATGATTAACCATAATCCTTGCAAAAAATCTATTACAAAAGATCAAGTGTTAGTTGTCACATGATTAATAATATAATGTTAATAATATATTATTAATAATATATTGTTAATAATATATTGTTAATAATATGTCGATTATTATTATACGCAATGTAGTCAATATACATATCAATAATACAATCCTATGTATAAATCTAAACACCAATCATAACTGCGGTTTGAACTTTTAGATTACTGACATTTGCAAGTTTCACTGCAATTAGAAATATTGTTTCTACTGAATAAGAGAAGATACCTAATTGACAGTTATCTAGCGCGGGAAGAACGCACCGGAAATAAATGCAACGGAAGTAGGACTGATTACACTCTTGTAGGCTCACAATTTCATTCATGCTTTATTAAATAATGAGAATACGTCACGTGCTTGTCCTATTCTAAAATGACTATATGAAAACTCGACTCGAATAAAACTCGAGATCAAAATAAAAGTTCTATTCCATCATATATGTGACCTGCGTTAAAAGCGACACGTCCAAAAAAATCTTTTTTAATTGTTGAATGTAAAAACTAACAAAGGGAAAAGAACTCTAAAATCGTTATTAAAATTGTTTTTTCCCTTATAAGAAAAGATTATGAGATTATGATAATTTGAAAAGAAGGAATTTAATATTTAATAATTTAATTAAAAAAAGAGTAAAGAAAAAGGGCTGTAAAAGAAAAAGTAAAGAAAAAAGTAATTAAAATAGGGAAATGGAATGTAAGACAAAAGATACCTATGAATTGTAAAAGATAAACTCATTTGTTTAAAAAAAAAAAAATTACATTAGTCATGTTTTTTAACATAAACAAATTGTTGAAGATAAAACAAAGTGTGCGTGTTTTTATTAATAACACATGTACAAATTGATATTTGCGATTACAAATGAGTAATTGAAACTTGTTCCCCATTTTCCAATATATTGATGTTTACTCATCGACCCTGATATTTATAAAGTCATTTAATTACGTGAAAAATGTATGTTAACAGACGAAGATATTGCACTATCTGCTTGTTCTATATTTTACCTCCTACATCTCATTCATACAAGATTCGTTTAGCACTACTTATTCGCTTCTTAGATTAACCATTTCGTGGAAATACCAGTGAGCATTATGTCATTTCTCATTGATCTCTCAAGCGAAGTTGTTTAATTACTCTGGAATACGTGTATCATCGCATATGGAATACATCTATGATGAAATAGAAATTTCCAACTGTTGGCCATTTTTATTACAACTTTATGATGTTTAATTAATCTTTAACATCTTAAATATTTCACTTTTACGATCTTTCCAAGAACTCGTGAAATTTCCATCTACTTATATATTTCCATCTATTTCCATAATTTCCATTTACTTCTCATCGAGTTTCTTATTCTTCTCTCTTATACTTTTCATTCAAAAATAATTGGTATGTATCAATAACTATGTAGAATATTATAATAATAATAATAATAATAATAATAATAATAATAATAATAATAATAATAATAACAATAATAATAATAATAATAAAATAATTGGTATATCAATAACTATATAGAATATTATAAAACCAATAAATTAGGGAAATATCTCATTTTTCAGACCAAAAAAACACTCGATCTGTTTTGCATTAAAAAGCACTTTTAAAAACACAGTTTTAGTTACTTCATAGAAGTTTATTTAAAAGATAAAAGGACGGGAAAAACAATTTTCTAGGTTAACAGGGAAGTTATTGAGGTAGGTCTCACATTTTAAGCGGATCTAGTGCCCTTTTGAATAGAACTTGATGGAGAAAAATGGCACACGAGTTCACTTTGTAGTTTTATTCATTCTAGATTTACAATAGAATTCTCAAGGACGGAGAGAGAGGAGAAAGAAAGTGAAACTCTCGATCCAAAGAAGACAAAGAAGATTATTGAGTACAGTAGAATGTTACTGTCCCACCTTCACCTTTCCTATCATCGACTATAAGATAACCATAGGGAGAGCAATGACTCTTTTAAGGCCATAAAAACACACATAAAGTACCACAAACCGAGATAAAAGAATGCAAATTTTTTTAAACAATTATACTCAGCTCAGCAGTAGGTCGTTGATAAAACCACAGACCTCTGCATAAAATCAATCCTCTCTTTCCTTTCATCGAACTTATGCAAACCAGATAAAATCAGCAATTTCGATTTTCCTTTTTTCAAGAACTTGATCATTTTCAGAAGCATTTTGGAGTACTTTTATACCCGAACATTAATACCAATTCTTTTTTTCGGCGTACATATAATTGTCAAAGAGGAAAGTCTAAACATAATTTTTATACAAAATATCTAAATCAATATCTAAAAAAATAAAATATCTAAAGTCATGATTTGATTTCGTTATTGATCATTCGTTTAAAAGGTTTCTGTTTCATTTGGAACTTTCATTTAAAATATGTTGTTTGTATGCACAGAAAAAACCTGGGCTCAAGTTGAGTACGAGCAGATATGAGTACGGTAGATGGCGCCACGTTCTATGTCGTTTAGCATTGCTCAAGTTGAGTCCGCAGCAGAAGTGAGCACAAGTTTTTTCTGTGTGGGTTTTAGGATCCGTTAAAAATCTGAGTAAAAATGGCCAAACAGGTAAATATAAAAATATCCAAAGCGGAAAATATAAACAGCAGGGTCTTAAAAGGAAAATCTAAACGAGAATATCCTAAAAGAAATATTAACGAAAATATCCTGAAAGAAAAATCTAAACAAAAATATCCTAAAAGAGAAATCTAAACGAAAATGTCCTAAAAGAAAAATCTAAAGGAAAATATCCTAAAAGATAAATCTAAATGAAAATGTCCTAAAAGAAAAATCTAAACGAAAATATGCAAATAGGCAAGAAGAAAATTTAAAGAAAGAAAATTTAAACAAAAATATTCTACTAGGAAAATTTAAACTAAAATATATCGATAATTTGAACGAATTTCATATAAACGATCGAATTATTTGATCACTAATGAAAGGCACAAATGGGTAGAGATCAAACTCAAGACTTGCTCTTCCCAGTGTTTGTTTTGATCAAGAGGAATTTGAAATTTGTTGCGAACTGGATTCCTCTTGATCGAAGTTTCCTTTTGAGTCAGATAGAATTCCTAGTAAATTTGCTATTTAGGCAGCCCTTTTGCATCGAGAGGATTATTTGCACAGCTATAGTTACGCAGCTAAACATAAATTTTCAATGTAAATAATGTATGTGCAAGTCAATTTTGTAGTATAGCTTTCACAGCTCAGCAGGAAAGAATGTTTTTGTTGGACCCGAAGAAGGCGCAGCCTCCAACATTCATCTCATTTCATTCTGTTGTGAGGTCTACTTTATCTTATATTCACAAAATGATCACGAAATTTAGGGTGTAAAGGTCCAAGTGTAAATATTTGAATAGCAGGTTGTAAAGATTTCCAATTCATTCTTCAAGCAACATGAGTGTCAAGTGTGATCCAAAATTATCACTTCTGATATCTTGTGCTCAAAGAAGTTTTTAAAAATTATTACAAACGTATTAAAAACCAAAATACATAAAATCCCGAGGATTAATTGTGTCATTAAATACAAACGAAAGAGAGAGACAAGATTCATTAAATACAAACGAACGAGAGAGCAAGATTCATTAAACACAAACGAACGAGAAGATGCAAAAAAATTGCGGTATTAAAATTATGAAATTACTCCTGCGAGAATTGACAAATACTGAAATTTACACAAATGCAAGAAATATTTTGCACAAGAAATGAAATATACTTTGCACAAGAAATGACAAATACTGAAATTCATGTACAATAAATACGCAGTCATTAAAATTCAAATTACGAACATTATCCGGCATTTTATTGAATAAGAATTTATATCCGAGTTTTTTAAAAGCGGAATTAAAATCACGTTTCAATGTTCGAATGAACATCGATTCGAATGTATCGATCGATAATTATTGTTTGGCGTTTCGTAGAGAAGATGATAATTTTACTCGATTCTTAATCAAGTTTTAATTCAAATTGAAGTTCTACGTGTGCTGTAATAAATAAAAAAAATAAATAAAAATAACGCACGTTATTTTTCTTGATTTGTTTAAATGGAATGAGTGATTTCCAAGACTCGTTTCGTGAGGGTCGTATAACTGTTTTCACGCAGTAGAGAAGATTTTAAAAATCGAGGCGACAAGAAAATATTAATTACAAGAAGGTAAGGTAATCTTTCTTTTTGCCGAAGGTGAGAGTTTGCAGTCACGTGTATAAAAGTGGACTTGAAGACCTGAAGAAGTATGCCCAGCCTACAATGTCGACCCGCTTCTTACTCAAAGACCGGCTTGAAAAATAAAGCTACATAATAAACATTCGAACAGAAAAGGAGCAAGATATTATACTGACAGCAAAAAATCCTATACTAAATATAGCTCGATATGGGACGGATTTAGGAGAACGACTTCTTATTTTCTGGAATATAAGAAAAAACAAAAACCAGTACATCTATTTTCATTCAACTCATCCTTTTCCTCTTTTATGGACCCAATCTTTCTTCCAGATAAAGAGCCTGGCAAATTTTCAACTTGAATTTTTAAACATCCCAACAAAAAAGGAGCGAGACATTATACCGTCAGCAAAATTTTCTGATTTATTACTTTTGATTTTAGTTTAAGTAAATATAACATTAATATCATTAATATCAATAATAACAATAATAACAATAATAACAATAATAACAATAAAACAATAATAACAATAAAACAATAATAACAATAAAGCAATAATAACAATAATAATAATAACAATAATAACAACTAGATAATATAAAACTTGTATGTTTATCATCAACAACATAAAGGGTCGTCATGGAAATTTAAAAAAAAGGGTTTTATATACAGGCTCATCGTGAAAATTGAATAAATTTAAATTCATTCAATTTTCACGATGAGCCTGTATCTAAAACCCTTTTTTTAAAATTGGCACATATTTTCAAATTCAACGCATCCGAAGTTTTAGTTTTTAGAACTAAAGAAAAGAAACGTAGAGCCTATAGAAAAAGAAGCTCCTATATTTCTTTTGGAGTCTAAAAACTTTTGAATCCTCGAAACTAGAAGTGCGTATTGAAACGTGTTCTTAAAATACGAACGTAAAAATATCTATAAATTTCATCTGGGAGATAAAAAACAAAATAAATTTAAAAAGCGCCTATTATCGAATTGAAATCTAAGCATCTGGAAGGAGGATCGAGACGATGGAAAGTTTTCGGAAGCAGTAAATCTAATTTTTCAAAAATGTATTATAAAATTCAAGGCTCGCAGTATCTCGTTGATTTTTTTATTATTTTATTTTTCACTGAAAAGTGGACTGGGTATAATCAAATAAAACGCAGTGTTTACGTCAGCTTTGAGTCGATTTAAAATTATATTTCTTGAAACGGTACTACGCGCTCACACGTACGCACACAATTTGCGAATATAAAGGTGCTTTCTTCACGCTTTACTTGGCTTTTGGAAAAAAATCACGCACACCCGTCATCAGGTGCAAAGAGAGAAATTAAAAGGCGCACTGTATATAAGGGTGAGCGTGTTTCCGTTAAGGGGATTCCAGAACATGTTTGCAACATGATTGGCCCCTGGCCAAGAAGATTGGAAAGAGCATAATAATCTGCCTGAAAGTTCGTCTGGGTCGTCGTAAGAATTAAGTCTCTGGCGCAAGTCCAGCAACTCTCAAAGACTGCTCGCTTGACAATTTTGATACTCTTAATCATCAGCACCTGCCGAGCCTTCAGACTAATGGGTCTGGATGACTGGAACAACTTTTTTACAACCTTAGACGCATTAGACTCAAAGAATTATTGAGAAAGTCAGACCCGTTGACAGCTTTTGCGATTTAAATTTCTGCTCCCGTTCGCGCTCGCGCTCGTATCTTCCTTTCATTGACGCTTTCAAAACAAACATCCACTTTCTATTATCCAAAATTATTGTTAAATTCACTTTGTTGAAGAAGAGTAATTAAAGAAACTAAGACATTAAACAACAAAAGCATTAAAAAACAAGGAAATTAAAAAAAACAAAGAAATTAAAAAAAAACATTAAATAACAAAGTAACTAAAGCAAAGAAATTCAAAGAACAAAATAATTCAAAAAGCAAGTAATAAATCAACAGAAATTTAAAAAAGCACGAGTAAGAATAACAAATCAACTAAAAATCAATCAAATTCAAATCTTTTAATACCTAATTTTTAAAAGAGATACTGCGTACAAAATGTGCCAGTTTTAAAAACATCGTTCTTTTTTTTTATTATTTTTCTGTACGAATTTGATTTTACTTTTCTATTCAGAACAGAATTTATCAATTAATGTTAGATTCGTAATTTGAATATCTGGAGAAAGTTTTCTTCTGTGAAAGGATTTAGTGATTCATGAATGTTTAATGACACTCGTAGTTTCTAGGATGTATTTTCTATTTTCAAATGCGATAAACTTTTCTCCACTTTTCAAAACGATCAAAAACTTGTTTAACAACACACCGGGAGTTTTTATCTAAATTTTAATTGGTACAAATTGAATTTATTACAATTTGATTCAAAAATTGTTTTACGAGACAAAAGTCATAAAAAAAGCATTATCTAAAATCATTATCTACAAAAAGAATCACGATAATTTGATATAAGTTGAAAATTTAGAGCCTGGAAGAAAATGAAGAGATATATCTCTAAACCTGTAGATTTCCACTTCTACCATAAGAACATGTTTTGTTCGATACAGTAAGATAATAATAATAATAATGATAATAATAATAATAATAATACACTGCAAAAACTGACGTCAAAAAAATAAGACATCAGTTTTTGCAGTGTAATAATAATAACAGTAATATTGATAATAATAAAGCATGTTTTTTGAACTTTCGGTGTTGAAAACCGTCAAGAAATGTTGATAACCCGAAATTGAAACTTTGGGGTAAAACAGAACTTCCTTTACGAGGAAGCAATAATAATAATAATAATATTAATGACTATTAATTATAAATTACTATTAAATTGTTGGTACAAATCGAGGTATGAATTGAGTTTGGGAGTGAGAGCTGTTTTGGTTTAAGAAGTCTGTTGCAAGAGGTTCAGAAGAGGCTTGGAGCTTGAACGACCTATGGTAATGTGGACCTTGACTTTGTGATCTGAAGACACTGTAAAATTGATTAACAAAGACAAAAGCTAATGAAGGAGTGAGAGAGATTCTGAAAGCCGAGACTGCGTAGTTCCAGAGTTCTCACACAATGTCCGTCACTTTCCAGATCAGATTCATTGACCTCAGTGAATCTTGTGGACTCTAGAACTCTTCCCTCTGAAGCATACCGCTCCCTTTTTTCTTATTAACAAATACAAACAACGTACACTGCTTACGTGTCGTATACCGTTCACCAGACACTTGATTAAAATAAAGTAACAATAAAAAGAAGACGAAAAAGAAGCAGCCATGACCAATTTACACTTTTTTGCTTCACCATTAAAGTAAAATTATACTTTTGTGGTATACGTGTATCATAAATCTTTGGAAATACTGTAAAAAATATGTATAGGTATATACATATTCTAATACGGTCTATTCTAATACCTTCTAATACCTTCTAATACGGTCTTCCAATAGGTCTTTTACTATTGATTTTTCTGCAAAAAGTACCAAGCCTTCGAAAACTAACATTAATTACTAACTAAGTAACTATATAACTAACATTAACTCTTCTAATACTAAGATTAGATCTATAAGTATTATTAATAATTATAGTTAAAATAATTATAAATAAATATAGTTAAAATAATTATAAATAAATATAGTTAAAATAATTATAAATAATTATAGTTAAAATAATTATAAATAATTTATAGTTATCTATAAATAAAGTATTTTTTTTTTTAAATAAAATTAAGCCCACGACTGATTAGCCATTAAAGGGCAATACATTTTTTCTTAAAAACTAAATCAGTTTAAACAAAATTAAAAAACTAGGGCAATTCATTCACTGACGCTTCTAATTATACATTATAATAATTATTATATCTAAAATATATTGAAAATTCCAAGTATCAACTCTTCTACGAAAATAATAGAATCCATTCTCTCTTTCATTTTTTTTCAGTCAAACGAATTTCTTTTCTTTCTTAATCCTTTGCTCTGAACTTCCAATTAATAAATTTTGTTTCCTCGAAATCCTATAATGTATCTCACTTTCTCTACTCACTAGAAATCATGGAAATTGTTATTATTATCATAAAAAATTATCAGTGTTTTTAAAATCGAGAAACGTTATAATCTAATAGCAGATAATTTCATCCAATCATAAATGCCTTATTGCCTCATTACAGAAGCAACCAACCCAAATTTTGTATGGCGCCATAAAATTAGTGTCTTGATTAGCTTTGACGTAAAAGCTGGCGCGATTATAATTCCATCGAAATAATTCTATCGCAATCTGAATCTAACACTTTCGGGTCAATTGTAAAGTGCATCTCAAAGTTTCCATGCAAAAAAGAAATTAGTACTTCCAAGTAACAGTAATTTCGGATAACTTTCGTGCGCACAAACTCAGTGTGAAAGATGAAACAAAGTAGTGGAGACAAGTGTGACAAAGTGTGTCACAAAATGGTGACAATAATAGTGAGAAAAAGCAGGAAAAAGAACGAAGAGTACAGTAAAGAAGACAACGATGAATAAAAAAAATCTGCAAAAGGAAAATAAACATGTGAAAAAGTAAAATAAAAATGTGGAAAAGTGAAATATAAATGTGAAAAAGTAAATCGCTCATTTTTAATACACTTTCATTATTGTCGAGAATGTAAAAATGCGAAAAAGCAAAATAAAAATGTGAAAAATTAATACAAAACTCTAAAAAAATTTGTATAAAAATCGGAACATTAGAAAAGAAAAAGCAAAAGAAGCTACAACTTATAAGAAAAGACCGACGTAATAAGTACACTCTTCACTTTTCATGAAATCTAGAAAACTCTCACGATTTTGCCGACAACGTAATAAAAGGGGTGAAGTCGAAAACTTTCACTGCTTTCCATGCATATAGAAGAATATCGATACATTGACTTTCCCAAGAATGGACAATCGTGGTTTTTTACAACCAGTTTTACGATCAGCGTTGTGTCAAAAAGACCGCAAAGCAGGACTTAATTGACCAACATTTTCATTATGAAAGTAAGACTTTTTATCGACTTATAGAATCCTTTGCTTTTTGTTTAAGAAATTTTAACTATCAGTGATCGGTGTAAGAGCAAATATGGTATACAGACGACGATTCTCGGCAAAGTATGTCATTCTCTGATCGTCGTGATCAATTAGCGTGAGGAACATGACGTAGTCTATAACTTCTAAGCTCGTTAAAGGTTCGCATTCATACGTCAAAAGTCCCCTTTTTGGGTATATGTCTTAACTATCGAGGTTGGAAAACTTGACTCAGTAGCAATTTATGAAACAAAAATTTTTCAATTGCAAGTTGCGAGAAAAAAGTTCCTCGAGATTGAGAACTTTTTCATTCAGCGTTCAAAATGCTTAATTTGCTGTGTGTTGAGAAAAATGGGCAAGAAACGTTAACATGGAGGTTTTAAAATGGATCTAGAGATGCACGAAAAAAAATATGAATGATGACTATTATAACTATGATGAAGAATAATGAATATATAACTATAATGTAGAGATTTTAAATTTCTAACAAACAGAAAAAATTTCTCACAAAGAGAAAAAATGTCTCCTCAATAACGAAATATTTCTCTGTTGCATAAAAATTCAATTTCTCTGAAATAGATATAATCTTAAAATCGCTGGTACATTTTCATGTTCACACAAAAAGACCCGTATTCTAGGTTTAAGAATATCTTCTTAGCTCCTATTTAAATATATTCTATACTTAAAATAAGTGTAAACTATTATAAACAATGCTTCCCTATAAGGAAGCAATAAGTTATACTACTATAAATACTATTTAAATATAAGTATATACTAAATTTAAGTATAAATATTCTTAATATTCTAGTATATTTTACACTTAAATTTAGAATATACTATTCTTTAAATTAAATTAAATATTCTTTAAAGAATGTACTCTTATTCTTATTTTAAGAATAGTATACACTTAACTTAAGTATAGAATATACTTAAATAGGAGCTAAGAAGATATTCTTAAACCTAGAATACGAGTCTTTCTGTGGCAACTATTTTATATACGAATATTTAATTGTTTCAGCCAAAGTTTTTTTACCGTTCGGTCAAACGTTCATTTAATCCAAACAAATATTAGCTTGATTAGAAACAATTTTATTAATGTTGCTATCTTTTTAAATGTTATGTTTTGTTATTAAATGTAATGTTATTAAATGTTATGGTATGTTATTAAATGTTATGTTGTGTTATTAAATGTTATGTTATTAAATGTTATGTTATTAAATATTATGTTATTAAATGTTATATTATTAAATGTTATATTACTAAACGTTATGTTTGTTTGAATCAATAACTATTTGTTTGAATCAATACACTGAAAAAACTGTCTGGTTAACTTAACCAGAAAGGAATGTTAAATATGCCCTTACTATTTTTTCTGGTTAAAATAACTAGAATATTAGTTAAGTC
>WNHD01000263.1:0-41321 GCA_011057455.1 Ganaspis sp. Gsp50 | reverse complement strand
TTAACCAGAATTCTAGTTAATTTAACCAGAAAAAATAGTAAGGGCATATTTAACATTCCTTTCTGGTTAAGTTAACCAGACATTTTTTTCAGTGTAATTATTTTGCTTGAATCAATAAATATTTCTTTGTATTAAGCAAACATTTGTTTGACCATATATCAAACGAATATTTGTCCAATTTATTCAAACATTTTTCCGAGTATAAAATTCATAGGAAGCAAAAGCTTATAAAAAAATGGACTAAACAATTTATTTCGCTGTTATCGTGTAGATTTACTGATGAGGAATATCGAGACATTTCGTAATGAATTGTGATTGAAAATACAAGACTTCCGGATTTTTCAAGTGCGTGATTAAACTTAGTCACCCTAGTATAACAGTGGAGTACTGATAACATGATCAGTGAACTACGAGTGCACGTTCGGTCGCGCTTATTAGCACAGATTATGCGAGAACTCTATATAGAGTGTCTCGTGTGAACACACATGCAAACAGTGGAACGTGAGAGTTAGAAGCCTTTCGAAACGACAGCTCTAAGCGCATTCCGCGGGATTGTAATCGTGGCCTTTTCTCGGCTGATTACCTGCCTCTTGCACAGCGACAGTGTGGCCAATTGCCAGGAGGCCGACTCTGACCGATCTGCTCTAGTTATGGGGATTTTCATTAAGCACATACATCAAGCGCCCTTCTGCCTCACATCACACATATTTTACTTTCTCCATCATGGTGTAATCTACTTCGCTTGCAAAGCGACCAGACTGCAAAGCAACTATTACATTACGATAATACACGAGAACGTTATGGTACCGAGAAAGTCTTATGGTAATGAGAAAAGCCTATTAACCAATTCGACCTTGAATTATATAAATTATCAGAAATCAGCCCATTTGTCACCTCTTTTTATTAGACCAGACTTCATTTTTTGTCTTTTGAATTTCACAAAAAACCAAATTGAGCGGCGGTGTGGACTCAATTTCACACGATTTCGATTCAAATTGACACAATTTCGATTCAAATTGAACCTATTTCGATTCAAATTGAGCTTCGACGAAAATAAGCGGAAGATTACTGAGTCTTTTCACTCCTGTCGAATGCATAATTTTCTTAATTTTTATTACACTGATTTATATAGGAACGACTAATCTGCTTTGGTCACAACGACTTCATACACAATGAATAATTTTCTGATGTAGAAAGCTTATCCGTAAAAATAAATGCATGGAAAAGAAACACGTGAGATTGACAAATTGCTTATCTAACGGGATTTCTAGTTTTTCTTAACAACTAGAAATCAGGTTTACTATTTTTTTCGGAGACAATTTCATTCCAATCAAGTTAATTTCTTTTTTTTAGTAATGAAATTGAGATTTGGAAGTCTGTAAATGTCAGTTTTGAGAGAAAATGACAACCATTTGTTCAATCATTTAATTTTAAAAAATATACACATAGAATTCTATTTTTGGACATGATTTAATTTCAAAAAATATACACATATAGAAAAGAATATATTAGCTTCTGGTTATTAAAACAAGAATGTTTTAAAATGATTCATTTTTACAAGTGTACGTTTATATATTTAAACTTCAAGTCTTCTTTGTGCGCTTATTTAAGAAAAAAGGTATAATCGTTGTCATTTCTTCAAAACCATGATTACAATCAAGTTCCCTGTTTTTAAAGATAGCTTATATACTAATGTTAAAGATGGCACAGGATGATTGTTTTATCCTTGATTTCAAGGCTAAATTGATTCACTTATCATCATTCTTTATATATGTATATAATATCTTATGCACGCTCCTGCAGAAACTTTCATTATGCACAAAAAACATTACCGCGGACAATTATAGAATGTATATTCATTAATTTCTAAAGTAATCTTTTAAAGAGCTTTGATTAATCTATGATAATGGCAAATTCTTGAAAACAGAGTACTTAAAATGTTGTTTTATTATTTAAGACATTATTTTTAAGTATATATCCGCTTTGAACAAATACAGAAGTCACAATGACAAATTTTATTGGGTAAAAGTATTCTGGGATTGACGTCAATCTCAATATAAAGAAAAACCGTAAAATAACAGACTGCCATTTAATTTCCATAATGGATTTAAAAATTGGCCGAGAGGCAACAAGAATTGGAAAAATTATAATTGACTCGTAAAGCGGCTTTTTAATTATTACGATTATTTTCACATTATTGTAATTATCATCGGCTGGTTTATTAGCGATATATATAAACATTTCTATTCTCAATTTCTACATAGGTGTACAATTTAAATATATTTTGTAGTCAAATATTTTCGTATTCTACCACAAGAATATATATAATTATATATTATATAGTATATCAAATTATGATCATTAATGTCTTTTAGAGATTATATATGATCCGCATATTCCTTACTTCAATATAGGATGAGATTCAAACTGGATATTCAAGAGGATGATGTTAATATTTATAATAAGTATTCACTTTATCAATTGATAATTGCAATCATGATAATTGATATTCTATTTAACGTTATATAATCCTAGTTCAGTCATAGATCATAGTTCAATCAAAGCTCTTCATTTATTGGTAATATTGGTATATTCTGTAATCAATTGAAGGTACTTCAATTTCCTTTAATTTATCCTTTACTTCTCAACGAAAAGCACTTATTAAAAATCAGCTCAATCTATTATTAGAAAGGAATCTTATGTGATTATTCATACTTCTCATTCAAATGGGGTTGACACTAATTTCTCTTAGCTAGGTACTATCGGGCATTAAAATAGCCCTGTTTCCTAAATGCAACGTTTCATCTCTAGAATTTATTATTCGGTTTTGCCAAAGTGACTCTAAATTTCAAATTTAACTTTTTACGACTGGAAAGAATTAATTCAAATAGGCTCATTGACCTTTCCAATCTAATGCAAATGATTTTCTATATTGCGATGTATCCGACTTTTATGTTACAATATATTAGATTCTTATATCACGATACATTTCGTTTGTATATTACGCTTTTTTCTCAAATTTTTATAATTATTACTACTGTTATTATTGGCGTTATTTTTATTATTATTACTATTATCATTATTATTGTTATTATTATCATTATTATTCTCATAATTATCATTATTATTGTCATTATTATTGTTATTATTGTTATAATTATCATTATTATTGTCATTATTACCATTATTATTGTTATAATTATCATTATTATTGTTATAATTATCATTATTATTGTCATTATTATCATTATTATTGTTATAATTATCATTGTTATTGTCATTATTATTGCCATTTGTTTAAATTGATACTCGGTACCAAAAATATTTGTAAATTATTCTAAATAAGTTCTGCCTCGGAAGTTTGCAACGTTTTCTTTCGTTTACAAAAAATGCAAAAAAACAAATTTTTGGTATTATCAAATGCTTCAAATATTTATTTACAACTTCCAAAGATTCCGTTTTGCCTTCTCTTATTTCAAAGTTGGTAAATAAATATTAGAACAATGACTGAGTAAAAAAATGTTCTTTACTTTTTCGTAAACGAAAAGAAACGTTGCAAACTTCAGAATGAAAATAAGTTTCTATTATTTCTTTATAAATGCTATATAACAACATAGAATGAATGATTTGTAAGATTTACTATATAACAAATTAAATTTCAATATATATAGTCACTCACCTATTTGACGAAATGCCCGAAGATCCAAATCAATCTGAAAAAGAGAAATTGAGTCAATAATCTCTCCTTTCACATTTCTAAACACTAATATTCGTAATCAAGGTCATGTGTACTAAATATTCATTAAATTAAAATTTACATTAAAAATTCATAAAAAATATGTCTAGGATTTGAAAAATATTGACGTTGACTGAAACATTTTGTAATTCCGTTTGAGCACGAAGGGTTAATACACACTTAGGATTGTTGCCCTCTTTATTAAGAACTCAACTCCCCCTTTTGTATACACTATGTAAGTGCATACATAAAGAATATAAATAATGTTTGAATAAGTAAGCTTTATGCAACATTCAGGTCGTATATCATCCTCAGAACACCTATGACATTCACTGGATATTGGCAACTCGGTAATTTTATTATATCGATAGGATTACGAAGGTTAAAGGCAAGCTACTTTATTAACGTGCCAACGAAGGCTGCAACCATTTCTTTAAGGTCTTTATCTCACGATTATTAACCGCTTATATGCGCCAGTCAATAGCGCAAATTGAAAACTTCTGTCTTGAATACGTTTCTTTAAAAATATGCAGAAAAAAAACACCATTTCACTACAAAAAGATTCTTTTCATTAATAACAACAATCACCGACAATTGTCGCAATGATTGTATAAAAGCAATGTTGCAAAATAGACCCGCACCAATAAAATTTGTAAAAATAGATAAAAACTAGAATCGATCAGACATATATACAAGAAACATATACGGAAGAATCAGACATACAATCGATGCAAAAAGTTAGTGCAAATGATTTTAAAATCTAAATTTCAAGGTTTGACAAACTGAACAATTTTTTGGACAATATCTTTTTAATTTTCATTTAAATTTAAGTGTTAATGGTTCACTTTGTTGAAAACAGATTTTGCTACTTTAGACTTTTTGTACTGCAAAAACAGGTGTCTTACTTTAAGACGTTTAGACATTTAAGAAATTTAGTATGCATTTTGTAACATTCGTTATTGATGGAAATAATGTAAGATGCTTCCTTATTGGTACAAATAAAAGATGTTTTCTTATTGGCGAATACTGTAAAAATAAGTATCTCAATTTAAAATGTTTTGTTCTCACTTTTTAAACGTTTGACGTGTTTTTTGACATTAAACGTTTCAAAAGTGAGGAAAAACATCTCAAATTGAGACACTTGTTTTTACAGTGAAAATAACGCAAGATTTTCTTATTGGTCCACGTTTAAAGTCAGCAAACGTCTTAAATTGGGCCCCAAAAACATCTTAAACAAACACACCAGTTTTTGCAGAGTTTCGATCTAATCTCAAGTATATAACTTTTGGCACCGACTGTCACAGGACAACTACCTTAATTTCGACAAAATACACTCACACGCTTCCAGATTGACTTCTCTTCCTGAGATAAACGTTGAAAAAAAACTTGAACAAAAAATACGACTACTCATTAAACACCACTCGTATTATATCATTATCTTGAAAAGGACATAAAATCTACATTGAAAGAAAACGGTATCATTGGCTTCCAATATTTTTTCTACCCGGACAGCAAGCAGTTGAAATTTTATAGCGAATCCTGAGATAAAGATTATTTGCCTTTATCAAGATCAGAGATCGTAAGTCACGACCGGTTTCTCAAAAAAAGATACCAAGTCCCTGTTGGGAAAGACCAACCATAGTGTCTATGGTTGGTGTTGGTATAAAGGATCTCTTTTTTAATTATTACGACAACTGAAGTTGAGCACTCAATAAAATCTCTAGTTACACGGACTTTTATCACAAACTTATATTAGTTGTAAATCGAAATAAATGTATTTTTTCACTTTGGTATATAAGTGAATGATATACAAAAGGTTTGGAAACAGGATAGGTGTATTTTTATTATACGGCGCTACCGCAAGGCCACATTGAAATGAAACGGACGTCTGCTGGCGCCGCAGAATCAGGCAAATGCCACGAGATCTCGAGCCAAAGACCTAATTCTTTTTTATTTTATATCTGTCCCTAGTGAGATTTATTCGGATTAAATTATTTACGACTTATTCACACCAGATTATAATACTGTTTCTCCCCGATCGGGCACTTTTTAAATTAACGACTTGAGATAAATCCTTTAATTAAAACGTACTTCTCTTGTTCTTTTCGATGAATTGCATTTTTTAGTCATTCTCTTTCCGTTCAAATCTACTTCAAAATTTTGGTGAATATTAAATCTTTTAAAAAAAAGTCAATATTTGACATCAATTTATTCATTTTTATTGTTTTTGCTTCCTCAAGAAGAAGCTTTGTTTTTTAATAGAATTTTTAAATAAAATAAAATTTTGTTGAAAACAATGTGCATGCAAGCTCAAGACAAAAGGGTACCATTTTCAGTTTAATTTCAAAAGATCCTACAAGTTTTAAATTATTACTTTTACTTAGAAAAGATAAATTAAGGAAAAGGAAATTAAGGAAAAGGAAAAATTAAGGTGGTGACAGTAACATTACCTCAAACTAAAAAATGGTTTTTAACGCTAAAAAAAATAATCAAAATTACGTATAAATAATTTTGAAAGGTCTAGTAATGCACTTTTCCAAAAAACATCAGGTAGAGTCAAAATATTTTACAAATAATGATTTCTTAAGAGTCTGACTTTTGGCTCAAACAAAATTTACAATTTTTTTTCTATTTCTATAAACACATTGAGTGATTGAATTAAATAGAGACATTAAAATAGAGACATTAAAATAGAGACATAAAATATATATAGAAATAGAAACATATAATATCAAAGATACTGATTCACTAATCTAGACCAGATAATTAAAAAAGAATAATGAAAGTTAAAACTCAAGGACAGAAAAAAGTGAAAAAAAAAATTATTTCCTAAGCAAAAAAAGAAAAGAAATAATCGAGTGACAAAGATTTAGTAGACTTTAGGAAATTTCAAATACTGGGAAGGTGATTAATACTTTTCCTGGCGAAAAGTCCAAGAAATGATTACGTGTTTTTATACCAACGTGCGCATTTTTAAACAAAAAGGAGAAAATTATTATCGATGTTTCATATTTCAAGTATTTTTTGTAGCAAATTCTAATTGCAGCGAACGCTAATAAAAGAAATTGCGCCTATTTTACGTTTTTCACGCGTTAATATTAATTGTAATAATAATAATAATAATAATAATAATAATAATAATAATAATAATACTAATAATAATAATACTAAATTAACTCTAGGCTACTGCTATCCTGTGCACACATGTGAAATTAACGTATAGACATGACTGATAACCTGATAACCTTTTTTAATTTTCTTTCTGGATCAATGATCACGTGACTATATTTAAAATACAAGAGAATTTCTCCGTTTAAGAATTTTTAAATACGATTTTTTTCTATTATTTCAAATATTCAGAATAATTTCAAAAATTAGAAACATTAAATTTGCAACATTTTTGAATATAAAAGAAAGTTTCAAGTTAAAGAATGAAATGTAAATCCAAAATTTAAATTTATCGTAAATGTAAAAAATAAATAGGAAAAGAGAAAGGAAAAAAAGAAAAACTAAACTAAAATAAAGAAAATTAACGAAAATAATGAAAATATTAGAAAATATAGAAAATAAAGCAAGAAGAAAATATAGAAAGGAAAAACTGCAACTAATTTTCTATTAAAAGCACAATTTTCATTTTTTTCTGAGCGATAATTATATACTGGTTCTTGAAGAAAGAAGCATAAAACGAACAAGTCGAAAAGAAAAATTGGATTACTCAAATGGACGGATTATGAATTGACGACACAAAGTTGAACAATTTTTTAGGCGCGGGATTTTAAGCTTCGTGTATATTAATGAGAGATTTCATTAGTGTATAAAAAATAAATCCTTACTTGCAACTCTTGTCTTTTATAACTCAGATACACTGATCCCTTGCGAAAAAGCGAGAATACGATTGATGTTCTTTCACGTGTATTTTATTTTCAAGCTGATTTATGACTTTGTCCTTTTCCTTTCTGCTCGTTCGCTTCATTTTTAGCATTTACTTTCACCATTCAATACAAAAGAATTTTAAAATTGAAATTTCCAAAGTTTATTGCCCCTGCTTTTATTTCCATTTCTATTTTTATTTAAAAGCTTTCTACCGATTTTTATACTCTTCATTTAAAATTATATAGTTTAAGTTGACTCGTGTGGACTAATATTCAATGTCGCTGTTTCTTTAATATTGAATTTATCTTAATTAATGATAAATTAATATCTCAATTAATGTTACATTTGTCTTAATTAATATTAAATTTATACCTTAATTAATGTTACATTTGTCTTAATTAATATTAAATTTATTTATGTAATAAATTCAATCAGGTTTTTAAATCAATCTTTAAAATACTTTCAATCAATTTTCAATCAATCTTCAATCAATTTAATTTCAACCAATTTCAGGTTAGAAATAATTGATTCATCACCCGTGCTGAATGTTAATTATTTTCCGACATTTTGACTATTTTGACATTTTAAAAAGCAAATAGATACACTGAAAGAATTTTTTTTTATTCACTGCAAAACTGCATTGAATCTAATCTACTTTATAATTAAAATCGGATCTAGAATATGCATTCTTCATTCAAGAACAATTAATCTTCAATCAAATATTTATTCTTCATTCAAGAATAATTATTCTTGTTTCAAATATTTATTCTTAATTCAAAAATAATTAATCTTGATTCAAATATTTATTCTTGATTCAAATATTTATTCTTCATTCAAGAATAACTATTCTAGATGCAATTATGTATATTCTTCATTCAAACCTAAAAATCCCTACAATAAATCGCAAATATTCTTGAAACAAGACCAAATCATATAAAGTATATTTCAATACTTGTTTGACTATTTTTTCCCCCCAGTGTATGTGATAAAATTGTCCTGTGACAGAAAATAGACCACTATCAAAATGAAAACAATAATTTGAAAATAATGCATTTCATGCTTTCTGAATACTACCACGAATGATTCATTGCATTAATAATTACGCGAGCTATAAAAAAGCTTGTATGAAATCAGTGTAAAAATATTTTAATAGTTTTTAAACGAGTCTAATTACTTTTTTATTTTCAGGCATTATCAATGCGTCGACTAGCCGAGTGGAGATGACCTGCGTGTCCTAACTAAGCAACGAGCAGACGTACGAGTGGAAAAAATGATCAAAATCAACTTGAAACGTTTCGCTACACACTGGAGGGTTACTTTGCTTTTCCTGGGTTTTCTTGGATCACTAGAACTCATCTGTTCAGCTCCTGTGAATCCCGAGAGATCAAAGGAAAGCAGGTCCTTGCCGTTTTACAAAAGAAGATCACTGGACCAGGGTATCGAATCACCGGGTGACATAGCCTGGCGAAGCTGGCTGTTGGAAAAATCCGATTCGTCACACAATACTAAAAATCCTAATCGGAGGATAACACCCAAGAGTGTCTTCATAGCGCCCCAACTGGAACTGGAACCTTGCGCTGAAGGCTACAAGGCCGACAGTATGGGAAGGTGCCAGAAGATAGTCAACATTGATCAGGAGGCCTATGATAATTTTGTGCTCCAGCAGCTCAATAAATTGCTCGGAAAGGGATCTTTGGAGTCGAGTTCTTCCAAAGAGAAGAAGCAGACTGCCGCTGCGGGTCCTCTCCAAGTCAACATCCCTCTGCTTCCGGATATGAATAAGGACTCTGATTCGCAGATGGAGGAGGACGAGGGAAGACTGAAAGAGGAAGACGAAAGACTGAAAGACGACAGATCGAAAGAGGATGAAAAATTGGCAGACGATTCAAGATTGGGAGACGATGGAAGACTGAAAGGTGATGAAAAATTCGGAAACGATGGTAGTTTGAAAGATGATGCGAAATTCGGAATCGATGGTAGTTTGAAAGAGGATACGAAATTCGGAAACGATGGAAGACTGAAAGATGAAAAATTTGAAAACGATGGAAGATTGGAAGACGACGCAAGTCTCGAAGATGAAGAAAGGCCGGAGAACGACGGAAGACTCGAAGATCACAGAAAAAATGAAGAAAGATTCGATTACGCGGAAGAAGATGAAGCTCCTCTGGAAGCAATTCCTCTGGAGACAAAGCAAGAGGAGTCATTCATCGACTACAATGTGAAGAACAGCACAAGCGAAGAAGAGCCTGAAGAATCGGTGTTCCTCGACTCGAATTTCACAGTCCTGAAGAATCAATACGACTCCTCGTCGCCCGCGTTTGTAGTTCCTATTGCTGACTTGAGTGATGACACGAAAGAAGCTTTCCCCGGCATAGTGGATTACAAGACACCTCCCTTTGTCAATCGTACAACGAGCAAAGAAAGCAAAAACCAGGATGATACCTGGAGCCAGGAGGAGAGTTCAACGAAAGACGAATTTTTCATAAGAGATGAATATTTAACGACCATTAGAGATGAGAAGTTAGAAGAAGCCACGACTCCGGCACGTGACACCAGAATAGAGAACGTGACCGAGAGACCAACTCGAAAGGAGATCATAAATGATCGTGAGGTTGATATTGCTTCAGAAATGGAAACTTGGAGGAACGAGAGCGACACGTCACCGATTCAAGGTACAAAGAAAAATGCGACAGTTCAAGCCGCCAAGAAAAATGAGACTCATGGTACTAGAAGAAATGAGGCCTTCGAAAATGTAGGCTCAGTCGAAGCTGCAAGCATTGAGAATGATGAGATTGGCGTAACAAAAAGTGATACAATTGAGGACGCAAAAACTGATCGAATTATAGGGTCTAAAACTGATCGAAATGAAGGATCAAAAAATGATAGAATTGAAGGGTCCAAAACTGATCGAAACGAATGGCCAAAAAATGATAAAATTGAAGGGTCCAAAACTGATGAAATTGAAGAAACAAAGAATGACGATGTTTACGAAGAATTGGAACCGGATCTAGAGGACCAGGAGTACTCGGACACGACTCAAGTTTCCGAAGAAGACACGGAGGACGAGATCCTGAAACACGGGGAGTCTGGGATGATGATTCCGCTGGAGAAGCAGACCTTGATTCGGTCAGAGAAGAAGAAGGTACGAAAAGGTATGGAAACAACGACTTTTTTTGAGGTCGAAAGCGATTCTATGGCGACCACCGAGAGAGGTGAGGACCTCGAGAGCAACGTCTCCAGTGAAGTGAGCATCAACAAAGACTTCATCGTGGAAACGACTCTTCTCGACGTAAATAGTGGAAAGGTGAAAAATTCCACGGAACCTGTTTCTGCAAATAGCACCGCCAGCCAGCTGAACAGAGACGACGATTTGAAAGCACTCTCCGAGGCCGAAAAAAAACTCATTACAGAACCAGAGGTCGTCTTCTCGCCGCAGGATAATCGCGGCTCAAACGTTTATGGTAGGAAACGAGACGGGCAGCTTCTTAAGACTAATTTTCAGTCAATCAAGGAATCACACAATTTGACTACCACTGAGCCACCTGTGGTTTCAAAGCCTCCTCGTCTTCGAGATCCCCTGCCTCGACCAATCCAAATAGAAGAAGACGGAGGAAACTTCCACAGCAAGAGGATCTTGCCTTTAGGCACTGAGAACAAGTTCCAATCATCCAAGCCAAATCTTTCCCATCCGAACCTTTCCAATCCGAACCTTTCCAATCCGAATCTTTCCAATCGGAACCTTTCCAATCAGAACCTTTCTAATTCCAAACCAAACCTTTCCAATCAACCGAATGACCCAAAGACTTCAGAATATGGCAACTACAGGCGAGATTTTGTGAAATTCCCAAACGACAGAAACCGTCAAGGCTACGTTAGATTTCCTTCGGATGATGTTAACAGCATTCATAGTCCGGAAGTTAAAGATCGGTTTTCTTATTCCGAGTATTCTGGCTCTTCCGGAAGCACCAAAAATGGCTTTGGGATTAACCCGAGCACCAAAAGTGGTGTTTCGTTCAATCACAACAGTGGAAATTCTTTTAATCACAACAATGAAAATTCGTTCAATCACAACAGCGGTAATTCGTACAATCCCAAAAGTGACAATTCGTATAATCCCAACAGTGATAATTCCTATAATTCCAACAGTGAAAATTCGTATAATTCCAACAGTGAAAATTCGTATAATTCCAACAGTGACAATTCGTATAATTCCAACAGTGACAATTCATTCAATCACAACAGCGGCAATTCCTACAATCACAACAGCGGCAATTCGAATCATAACAGTAATTCTTACAATCCTAACGGTAATTCTTTCAATCACAATGGTAATTCTTTCAATCACAACGGAAATTCTTTCAATCACAACGGTAATTCTTTCAACCACAACGGTAATTCGTTCAATCACAACAGTGGCACCTCATCCAATGACAACCTATTCAATCAAAACAACAGCGGAGTTTCACAAAATTACAATAGTGGTGTATCCCAGAATCACAACCCAGGTGGTTTGCTGAGCCAAAAACAACCGAATTGGAGAACTCCTCATCCTCCGAGAGTGGACCATCATCAGACGTTTATGCAGGCACAAGCGTCATCTTCGAATCAAAACCTCCTGAGATTTTGGGAAAGAATGCCTCTACTCAAGGACCCGAGTTTGGATCCTAGGTACCCATCGAATCCCTTAGAAGAAAAAGCCAATTCGCGATCATCTAGAGTCTCTTCCTCGAGGAGAATAAATTTCTACAAGGAAAAATCCCCGCAGGTGAAGAGAGTATTCTCGCAAAACAATCGCACCCCCATTGGAGGCTAAGATTCAGAAAAGCTGGATGCTTTTTTAAAAATCAATTCGGAATGAGAGGACCCGTCTTTCAGAACGGTAAAATGCGTATGAATGCGTTCAAATGCGTTCAAATACGTATGAATTCCTAGAAGCTGGGACAAGAAGTCTGCTTCGATATTTGCAATTGATCGATTGCGCAACAACGTTTAGGAATTCTTTCTGGTCCCCTTCTCGCCTCGAAAGCGAGAAAATAAGACTAGAAAAAGGCTCTTTTGTTTCCGCCCTCATTTCTCCAAGATTCTACAGATTTGCAATACTCGGATATTTCGGAAGATTTTTAAAATTCCCAGGATTCGAGAAAAAAAATTGACAAGATCAAAAGACGTCTGAGAATTGTCCGAATGGATTTGCACTTGAAATTTTTGAATTACGAGTCGATAAACGGACCTTGGGTGAAAACTTGAGTCGGAGAAAGTGGAGACGAAAGTTGCGAGGACATTGCACAACATTGATGTTTCAGTTCTATCACGGATATCCTTTCGAGAGAAAGAATATGGTTGAGGAAAGGATGGTTTAAAATGCACAGTTTGTTCCGACATTTAGAAGATTGTTGTCACTACTTGAATGCTTCCTTAATAATATAAAATCCGCAATTTTTACTAAGTATTAAATTTAAAATAACGCTTGATCTTAAGGGTAATTTTTATATTCAAAATTTACAAGCTAACAATCTTTTTTGTAAGTTTAATAACTATTCATACAGATAGAGTAAACCGCGTTTAAGTAGTTATAGCAACTCTAAATGATTTTTGATATTTATTCATGTATGAACACATGAGAGTTTAAAATATATTATAAAGAAATGTTAGACCTTCTAAAAAGTTCATAAGATAATTAAAATTGCATTTTTTCAATACCTAAAGAGTTTCAGAAACGATTTAAAAACAAAAGACAAAAACAAATAAAATTAATTGTGATTAATTGTGACAATTACAAAAGTTTAATCTGAACGTTTTTGAAATTGTTTCTTACAAACTTCACTCTTTTTGAAATTGTTTTTTATAAACTTCACTTTTTTTGAAATTGGTTTTTATAAACTTCAATTTTTTTAAAATTGTTTTTTATAAACTTCAATTTTCTTGAAATTTGGATATCTCAAATCACTTTTTTAAAATTAGAAATACTAAAATATTTCTTGAAGTTTTCTAATCTAATAATTTTTCCGTTTTTTAAAATAAAAATTAAAAAAATAGGAAAGAACAAATGGACTGAAAGTTTCGAACTTTGTTGAAATAATTAATTTTCATTTAAATAGAATTGATAAAATGGAGGAAGGTCTTTTATAAAATTTTGTAAATCGAATGTCTAAACGTAAAAAAATTGCTAAATTTGTATACTAACATCAAAATTTAAATACTGTATAGTGACAAAATTTGCGGAACAATTTTTGGTAGGATCAAATTTTCTTTAAAAAAATAAAATACTTTCTATTTGAAAAAGAAATAAATATTTTATTCTATACCAAACGAAAGATCAAAAAGAATTTGCAAATTCGCCGGTGAAAACAATATTGACTGTATTTCAATTTTCTTCCGAAAATTGTTTTTCAAAATGTAATTTGATAAAATTTAAAGCATTATTTATCATTACCTTAAAAATTTTCTATTTTGCAATTTATAAATTATTTTCTATAAATTTACGATCAATTGATTTTTCAAATTACGGGGAAATATGATTAATTAAATTTAAAATAAATTAAATAAATGAAAAATTAATGAAATAAATGAAAAATTAATGAAATAAATAAAAAATATTAATTAAATCAATAAAAAATGTTTTAATAAATAATTAAGCTTTTGGATTAACTTATCCAAAAGCATCCTTACAGATAATTTTTTATCAACGCTATGTGATTTTTGTAATAAAAAATAATTGTAATAAAATAAATTTGATTGTACATTTGTTTTTTTCTGAAACAAATGAAAATACTTCTAGAATTGTTAGACAAAAATTTTTCATCAACTTTCTCAACGCAAAATAAATTGAAGAATTTTGGAAAGTCGCTTTTACAAAATAATTTAAAATTCATTCAAGTAGTTCAAATTCATGAAAAAAAGGATCATGAAATGATCATGAATAATGTTGAATCATTTAAATATAAAAAAGTAAAATTGGCAAATTTTGTCACACAATGATTGCCGCTTCTTTAACAAGTTTTCTATTTGAATATATTGTAGTAAATTTCTATCTTATGGACGTACTCTTGCGATATATTCTAATAAAATATGAAGAGTAATTATTCATAAAATTGTAGCTACTCGTAAATCTCAACGTGGCATAAAAGTTAAAACGCGACAAAATTAAAGATTGTAACTGTAGTAATTTTTACAGTTTGATAGTCTTTTTCTTATGCATTTAAATACAAGCACAGGTTATATGTATTCAGTGCGGTAGGTGCATGCATTGTCGAGATGTACTATCGTTCTTGTCTTACACGAGAATCTACTAAATTTAATGGATATCGATGTTAGGCGTAGATTACTGTCAAATTAAGTGACAAGTACATATAAAGCCCTCTAAATAAAAAAAAAAATAGGGCGTGTGCGTTTGGTTACAAAATGTACCTTGATAGACTGAATGTAGTGTATTATTTTATTTATGTGATCATTGAGATCCAACTTGCAATAGATCCGAATGGAAAGATTTCTACGAATTTTTCTAAGCGTCTCACAATTGTACTATATTATTATTTTGGGCTACTTTTCTACTTCCGATTAAAATTGAAATCAAGGTAAAATTAAATTCGTAATAAAACTGCATTCGGAGTAAAATTTGATGATTCAAAACTAAATTGAATGCTAATTAAATTAAAAACGAAATAAATTAAAATTGAACTAAATTGAATTCAAATTAAATCTGAATTCGAAATAAATCTGAATTCGAAATAAATTGAATTTGAAATAAATCTGAATTCGGAATAAACTGAATTCAGAATAAAGTGAATTCGAAATAAAATTTGATTTAAAATAAAACTGAATTCGAAATTAGGAATGATATTTAATTTAGATTTAAAGGATTAAAATTGCATTTTCCTGCTAAGAATCGTTTTTCGTTTCGTTGTTTTTTGAATCGTTTTTTATTGAATTCTCTTTACAATAATATTCGAATTGAAACTAAATTCAGATTATTTATTAACAATTTATTTTTTAACTGAAATTGTAGAAAAGATTTCAATATTGAACGGAAGTAAAAATCTATTCTACAGGATCATTTCACTGTCTTACAGTAAAATTGATCAGTAATATTGTTACTAAATAGAGATTAATGTGTGTTTTTGCATAAAAAAGAATGTGTCTGTATTAATGTGTCGATTTACAAGTAATCTTCGTCCTTCGTTTGTGACGTTCCAAAGAACTATGGCCTCAGCAATTTGTAAATTAAAATAAATTTTGATACATTTTATTAATTATTACTATATTTTGCAAAAAACTTAAATAAAAAAAATTATATTACTTTCTCCACGAGGAAGCAATAATTAAAAAATATTTCAAATGGAAAAAAAATAATTATAAAAATAATTCAATTTTTTAAAAATAATTATAAAAAGCATTCAATTTTTTAAAAAATAATAATAAAAATCATTCAATTTTTTAAAAAATAATAAAAATCATTCAAGTTTTTAAAAAATAATTACAAATAAAATTAAGAAAATTCATTCAAAAAAAGTGAAAATTAAAAAAAATGTAATAAAAAGAAATTTAAACAAAATTTTGTGTTTCGAAATAGTAATAATCAATAAAACGGTTTCAAGTCTGAATTGTGAATTGTTATAAAGTTGAAATAATATAACTCGATATTGAAATTTAAAAATCAAGTTTCAGATGTTTATGTTTTTTAAATTAAAATATGTGTTTCGAGAAAAGTTCAAAAACCATTTAGTACATACTTGACATTGCGGCCAGTAACTTTATGTTTCATTTTTGTTTTAACGTACTGTGCAACATCACTCGTGCGTTAATTTATGTACATATTAATTTTATTAAAGAAAAATGTATATACAGCGTAAAAACGATGCAAGTGTTAACTCTGTCGTAAAGATGTATTGATTGTACTGTATTAAATACTATTGTATTATTTATAGCTAAATATATTGATGTACATTGCATAAATATTATATAATTCATTTTGTAGTTTTTTATAATCACACTTCTCATTTTTTTACTTCCATATTTATATCTACATTTTTTTAGATCCATATTTATTCAATTTCTTTTATATATATTTATTTAATTTACATTATTTCCATATTTAATCAATTTCTATTATTTCCATTTATTCAATTTCTATTATTTCCATATTTATTCAATTTCTATTATCTCCATTTATTCCCCTTTCATCCATTTCCGTAAAAACACTTCATTATTCACTTTACAAAAAATCTTTAATCTCCAAACTAATTACAAACAACACTAGGCTAAGAGTTCAACTCGATTTTAAACCCTTAAATTCTTTCGCTAGAAAGTACTTTTCAGCTGAATCGTCCCTCGTTGCTTGAGGCCTGACGGATTTCACAATTTTATAAAATTTCAACAAGTCCTGCTCCAGTTGATTCGCTGTTTTGCCATCCCAAATTTTGGTTAGAAAAGAGGAACCTGGTTTTGAAAATTGCAGAGCAAATTTCATGGCTGAATAGGCCAGAGTAATTATAATATCGTGGTCTAATTTTCGAACGCCAGATGCATTTGGTGCCATGTCGGACATAACTAAATCCACTAATCTCCCATTTAAAAGCGAATTAAGTGTAGCGTGAGTTTCAGGATTCGTGAAATCAGAATTTCCAAGAATCTGCGCACCATCAACTGGATTCAATATTTGTTTATCTATGGCAAAAACAGAACCCTTCGGGGCATCAGATACAGCTCCATTGGCATTTGTTAATTTCACAGCAACCTGCGTCCAACTTCCGGGAGCTGCACCACAATCTACTACTATCATACCAGGACAAAGAATGTTGTACCTGACAAAAATACGATATTTTTAAAAATAATCGAAATCCTATTAAGCGATTTTCTAAATTCTAAGAGACAGGGAAAATACGAAATACGAGATTTTCGTGGAAAAATGAGCCAAGTTTTTAGGAAATGGATGTAAGAATGATTAAATGGATAGATGATTAAATAAATAGGCGGAGAATAAATAAAATGGCATACATAAAAGGAATACATGAATAAAAAGGAATACATTTTATATGGATAAAAAGGCAGTTTGTTATTATAAGATGAAAGTAAATTTTAAAAAAATATCAGAGATTTAAAAGTGATATAAAAGTTTATAAACATGTAAATATCGAAATAAACATTTAAAACAAAATTTATCATAAAAAAATACAAGAAAATAACTACAAAAAAACTACCAAAAAAAACTACAAAGAATACTAATGAATAAACATTTTTCACATTTTATTTTCTAAACTTTTTCAGGAAATAATGAAAAAGGGTCGAAAATTTTCAAAAGCAAAGAACTATTTTTTAATTAAAATTCTCTTTAAATTCGTAAATTACTTTCTTTATCAAAGACAAAAGATGAATTAAAAACAAAAGAATGATTAATTTATAAAGATTAAAGAGAATTGTGATTATTAGATTAACAATTACAAGAATTAAAAAATTACCTTTCATTTATTTCTAACAGTTTAAATGCGCTTCTACAGCGATAATATTCCTTTCTTGCTTTTTCAGTATAAGGATCTTTCATCTGCCTTGTTAACCATAAGTTCGAGCTGTGCGTTTTTCCTTTTGTAATCGTTGCATTTTCTTTTAAAAAAGCGCAACATGTATGTAACCGTCTAATATGCATATTTATATCGATTCGTATTTATATAAATATACAGCGTTATAGATAACTATACTTTTCTCATGAGATACGTAAGATATAAATGGCCTCATTCACTTCTTTTTTTAATAAGAATATGTAATTTTAAGCATAACAATCTTAATAATAAATATCTTGTAAAATGCTTGTAAATGTTCACAAAATCCTAACCTAAAAATAGGTTAAACTGAGATCACGACACTGTTAAATAAGCACGATCAATAAAACATGAAAAAATGAAATACGTACTTTGTCAACAATGCATGATTATAAATAAACATTAAAACAATACTTGTTTTTAAAGCAAACTAACAATTCAACTATTTAAATTTTCAAGATAAACACACTTTGTGATAAAAACACTTTACAAAACAAAACGGCGCCATTTTAAAACCAACGCATGCGCAGAGATGATTCTGCGCAAGTTTTTAAAAACTTCCCTGATTGGTCGAAAAAAGCGCGATTTTTTAAAAACGTCTTTTTAAATTAACATTTTAAAATAGCGCGCGCTCATTTCGACCAATTAAACGCCAAAGAAATCTCTCAATTCTGATTGGTTTATAATCAACCTTTCTGCTGTCAACGAACTTGACAGTTTTAAGGAACAGTTATTGTAATCGTGTTAGCAAGCTTTCTTTACCGGTTAAAATGTGATTAAATCTTCAATAAAAAAAAGTTCACGTTGAATGTGAAACGTAGAATTCAATAAAATGAACTTAACTGCGGGAAATACGTATGGAAATGGCTTACTTTACGCCGGTTTTAACCAAGATCAGGGTAAACTAAGTGAACAGATCCGAGTTTTACAGCATGTCAAAACAACATATTTGTATTTTACTAGTTTTAACAACTCTTTTGACAAGAGATACACATTTTTGGAACCTATTATTCACGTGATTTCAAAACCTAATTGTATTTTAATACCAACGGAAAAGACTAGTTTGCATACATAACCTAAACTTTCCCAGAATTTAATTAATGTTTTTTTGTTAAACTGTTAGAAATTATATGACAAAAGGCTCATAAATTATGTGACAAATTAATTACAAATTACAGAATGAATTAATTAACCCACAATTATTGGAATAATTAATTCGACACAAATTTTCATAAATTAATTAGCCACAAACGCTATGACATGTTAATTAGTCAGAAACTTTATGACAGCAAAATTGCTCCATATAAACATCTGTGTATCGATTATTCAAGTGTTAGAAATTACGGGTCAAATTACAACACTTATAAATAAACATCCAAAGGAAATAAAGTGTTTTCTTAATTGAAAATCAAGAACATCAAAATCCTTGATAATTAATTTTAAACTGAATAATTTTTCAAATTATGCAAAATACTGGTTAAAATTATACTTTTTAAAAGTCTTACACTTACCTACAAGTGTTAAATTTAATTTTAATACAAAATTCAAGCATTGAACGAAAGATTTTCAAAGAAACAAAAATGATATAGGTTTTGTGTTAATTATTAGTTAGTATTTTGTAACTTAATCAGTATCGTAAATATTATTCTGCGTCTCTTTTTAGCAATTATTTTGGATTTTGATATTCTTTATTTGGAAAAGTATAATGGAAAAAAGTGATTTAATATAAATGACTTGAGTACTAGTTTGTTGTAAACAGATAAAAGTTATCAGTCTCAATATTAATGTGAATTTTATGTCCGTGTGTGGACATTGCTTTTGATAGGATGTTTCGCTTGCGGGATGGAAAATGGCTATAGAGTATACAGCTGTGATCCACTTAAGGAGAAGGAACGATATAATTTCACAGATGGAGGACTAGGATATGTTGAAATGCTTTTCAGGTGTAATTACTTAGCTTTGGTTGGAGGAGGTACAAAATCTCTATACCCTACTAACAGAGGTGAGAAAGAAGAAATTACCTAAAAATTTTAATATTAACAAGAACTAGATAATATTAAATCAGATGTATAAAAAAATATCTTCTCATTTTTTATGAGAAAGGAATAAAGTGCTTTTGAGAAATAAAATGTTTCAAAAAATAGATTTAATGAATTAGAAAAGAATAATGTTTTGTTAAAGTGAACAATAATATTATTTTGTTAAAGTAAACAATAGTACTGTTTTGTTAAAGTAAACAATAATACTGTTTTGTTAAAGTAAACAATACTACTGTTTTGTTAAAGTAAACAATACTACTGTTTTGTTAAAGTAAACAATAATACTGTTTTTTTAAAGTAAACAATAATACTGTTTTATTAATTGAAACTAAATCATTTTAAGCATGACATATTTTAAGTCTATAAAAATATGTAGTCTTTTTCATTAACCACATTTTTATAAATTTTCAGTTACGATATGGGACGATTTGAAGAAATCACCAGCGATATCTTTAGAATTTAATGCACCTGTGAAAGGTGTAAAATTAAGAAGAGATAGAATAGTAGTAATTTTGGAGGGAGTTATTAAAGTTTACACTTTCACACAAAATCCCCAGCAATTACACGTTTTTGAAACTAATCCTAATCCCAAGGGTTTATGTGTTTTGTGTCCGAACAGCAATAATTCTTTGCTTGCTTTTCCGGGCAGAAAAAATGGACACGTTCAAGGTAAACATTTCAAATATATTCCAATGTTTAATTAAAGTAGTAAAAAATAAAATAAAATAATACAGTAAAATACAATATGTAGTAAAGAAAATTAAAAGAAAATGATAATTATAATAATTAAAATAATAATTCTTGTTTTGTAAATAATTTGATCAGCAGTTAAAATAACGTTTTCATTAATTATTCAACAGTTGTGGACCTGGCGAATACAGAAAAACAACCCTTGAACATAGAAGCGCATGAAACGCCTTTATCTTGCATAGCATTAAACTTACAAGGAACAAGATTGGCTACTGCTTCCGAAAAAGGCACTTTAATTAGAGTTTTCGACACTCAAAGCGGAATTAAAATTAACGAATTAAGAAGAGGTACAAATCACGCAAATATTTATTGGTAAGTTCACTATCAAATAATGAACACGAGATTCCAGTTATTAAAATACTGGAGATTCAAAACGAAATTAAATTTATTTTTAATTTGAATTTGCAGTATAAATTTCAACCATGACTCGACCTGGATGTGTGTTGCTAGCGATCACGGGACAGTGCATGTTTTTGCAGTAGAAGACCAAAAGCTTAACCGACAATCTAGTTTAGCATCAGCAACTTTCTTGCCAAAGTATTTCAGCTCTAGTTGGAGCTTCTGTAAATTCCAAGTTCCCGATGGACCACAATGCATATGTGCATTTGGAAAAGATAACAATAGTATCATAGGTTTGTAAATTATAGTTCTTTATCGCTTTATTCTTTTAGCGAATCATATAAATTGATTTTTTAAAAAAATAAATTGAATTTAAAAAGTAAATTGAATTTAAAAAAATAAATTGCATTTTTTTAAGAATGAATTTTTAAGAATTGAATCTAACAACATTTATTTTTCCAACAGTGATATGTGCCGACGGTAGTTACTACAAATTTGTTTTTAATAATAAAGGGGAGTGTACAAGAGACTTTTACGCGCAATTCCTCGAGATGACTGACGACAAAATGTGATGAGTTTTTAAAAGAGGAATAAAGATATTCTAAGTTATGAAGATCTGCTGTGAACCCCTATGCTTTGTCACTGTTTTTGTTTAATGTGACAAGCTGATTTAAGAATCAGTTGAATTTCCAGAAATTTAGGAGAAATCACGCCGTATGAATTTAATGAAAAAAATCGAACTTTTAGAGTCACGAGGACTCAAGAAATTGTTGTGATGATCTTTGAATCTGAATGTTATACCAAAAGCCTGTTTGCGCCAATTGAAATTAAATGTTAAAAAATGGAAAAGGAAAAGCAAAAAAAATGTTGACTGTAATTTTCGATATTTGCTTATGTTCAGCGACTGAGTACAACATAGGTCTATAAATCGCACATTATCAATAAATTATCTATAATTGAAGGATTTTTAAAAACAGTGATTTGCCACTTTTAAAATGAGGAAAAATCTAAGTAAAAAGTGCCAACGAATTTTTCTGTACAGATTTCTATAAATTTTGAAGTTTCTTATTTCTTAATATAAAATTTAAGATTTTAATTTATTTTATTTTCAATTACATTGTAATTAAGTCTTACAGTTAATTAAGTTAGATAACTGATAAACTTAGAAAAATTAATTGTGAAAAGTATTCATCAATCTCGCTGAGTTAATGAAATTAATAATTATTGTTTTATTTTAACCAAAACAAAATAATTATTTTTTAATGTAACATTTTATTTTAATGAAGCGAAATAATAAAATATTTATTAGTTACTGTTATTTTAATAAAGCGAAATAAAGATATTTTCATTTTAATAACATAAAGTAGTAAATTTTAAAATCAAATAGTAAATTTTAAATTAATGAATTTAAAAATTTGGAACTATTTTGCTTCCTCATAGGGAAGCATTATTTATTTTATTTGTTAGAGAAAAAAGTTTTGTATGAAATATTTCGCATTTAAAGCTAATTTACATCGGCATAAAACTAATTTTTAATTGTGAATTCTACGATCAATATGTTAATGATGTTGAAGAAAAATTGTGCATCTGATGCGAGGAGCAGGTATTAAATTTCGAAAAGACTTGTCATAAGTTTCCGTACATTTAATACACGTGTATACACAAGATATTGCTACACTTATCTGCGGATATTGAACATTGCCATAAAATAGCAAGATTGTAATTTCACAGAATTGCGTTCTTTTTGAAATACAAAATACAAACTATTAATGCCTTAATTGTCAATTTACTGATAAATTAATTTAACAGTATATTTTACAAGTTTGAACATAGTGATCCAAGGTTAGAAATTTTATCTTCTAGTTTAAAATATTTATAATTAATCAACCTGTTTGACAAAGTTTTCAAATAATTAAACTGTTCGAAACTAATTAACTTTGTTTAAAGTTCGAGGTTTTAATTTAAAAGCGTTTAGAATAAAGGAACAATAACAATGTTAGAAAAAGTGTTGAAAACAAATTTCAATTAACAAATTCCATTTGCAAATCTCAATTAAACATTTTCAATTGGCAAATTTCAATTAACAAATTCCATTTGGAAATTTCAATTAAAAATTTTCAGTTGGCAAATTTCAATTAACAAATTTTAAACAACTTGCTTAAAATAGTTTGTAAATAATTCAACTACTTAGAGACAACAAGTTTAGAAAAGTTTACGAATAATTAACTAGTTTAAAAATAATTCATTTTCATCTGTTTCGATGTACGAATTTAATCCTATCACGATTATACAGGTTCATTAATAGTTAATTTGATTTAATTTTTAGAAGTTCAATACTTGTAACTTTTACACAGTAATGTTGCAATTTAATATTTATAAGCTGTGATTATTACAACTGATATAATTTCATCTCGTAACGTACTATGAAACTCAGTTCATTAATTATAAACTTGTTAAGAAATAACAAAAATTTTTGTTTGAAGTCTCCATTTTTATTTTTTTTCACAGCGCAAAGTCTTTGTTATAATTCATATCTTAGTAATTTCTTTAACAAATCTCGTACTCTCTTCTTAATTTCTTTTAATTTAATTTTCTTAATCACTATGCAATTGAGAAGGAGCAAGAAGTACTAAACAAAATTGGCCCATCAACATTTTGCAGAATCACAGGCTCAGCACCATATTTTCAGAATAGAAATAAATCATCAAACTGAATCGGTTCATGACTCTACAAGTCACTAAACTGTCAATTGACATTAGATGACGGGGTTTTCTTCTTCATTTTTAATTTTAGCTTTTCGTGAGTGAAATTTTCGCTTCTTTATATGCGTTTCGTGCTTTTTTTCTTTTTTTACATTCTCATCAATCATGAGAAAGTATTCAATTTTTTCTTTAACATTTTTCTTTCAGATTTCTTTCTATACTTTTCTATACTTTTCCATACTTTTATACCTTTATATCTTTTTTGTTGTTTCGTTTTTCCATACCTTTTTCCTTACTTTTCAAGACTTTTGTTCTTGAATTATCGCTTTTCATGGTATATTGCTGCAATTTTTGTCTTGCTGTTTTGCATTTTTCGTTTTTACACTGTTTTACTTTTATCACTTTATTGCACTTTTATTGATTGACTCTTTTCCATTTTCTTTGTTTTTTCGATTTTCTTGCTATTATTTCATTAACTCGTTTCTTTTTTCACTTTTTCACGATTTTTGTCACGTCAGCGTTTAATTATCTAAACATCATATGGTTGTGGAATACCATTGCTGTTGTGCATCTTTTTTTCTTGAGTTGTAGCTGGAAAAGCATATTTTATTTGTGTCTCGTGGACTTCGTGAATTATGCCTTTTTTAATGACAAGACTGTTGTATGTGCTGTAAACGACCAACCACATGTAGATACAGACACTCGCGCAAAATAGTACAAAGAGTCCTGCAAAAAAAAGTTGTTATAACAACCTTTCATTCAATAATTGATAAAATAAATAATACTAAAAATCAACTTGAATTCGACTTTCTACTATATCAATCAATGTAAATCTGTTAATGTGAAGAAAAGGACTTTCCAAAAATACAAAACAACAAATATTTAAAACAAAGGAATATTTAAAATAAATATTTATAAATAAATATTCAATAAATATGCATAAATAATTATTTATAAATAAACATTCAATAAATATGTATAAATAATTATTTATAAATAAAATATTTAAAGCTACAAAAGAAAAGAACATTAATAAGAAACATTACACAAAAATATGAAAGAAGGTATTAAAAATAAAATATTTTGAAAATTGTAAATTACGTACGATCGCTAATGTCAGCTTTTCCTCCCATAAGGGCAATCAAGGGACAATCGTCTTTGACGACAAATAATGATATGATTAATGAAACGATTATTGTCATCATCATCATCATCCACGGAGTCATTAAGAATCGATTGTTCTGAAAAGACAATTAAAAATAAGTGTACCAATAATTAAGAGGTTTTTTAAAAACAAAAGATATACAAAAAATTAAAACAAAATATATAAAACAGTTAAAACAAAAGATGTAAAAAAATTAAAATAAAATATATAAAACAGTTAAAGCAAAACATATAAAAAATTAAAACAAAAGATATAAAACTGATTAAAACAAAAGATACAAAAGAAATTAAAACAAAACATAGAAAAGAAAAATTAAAACAAAAAATATAAAAGAGCATAAAAATGTTTACCATAAGAGCACCATACAATAATAATATCGTTGTGATGAAGTGAATCACAGTCATCACGAGTCCAAAATACATTGAATACATTTCTTCTGTAAATTAAATTGCTTTGAATTAGAATCTATAATAAAAAAAATAAACTAAAAAAATGACACTCAAGTTTGCGACGTTTTTTTGGTTTTCGAAAAATAGAGAAACTTTGTAATTTTACAACATTATTTGAGAAATATTATTTTTGTAAATCAACTTCCACAGATTTTACTTTGCCTTATCTTTTTACAAAGTTGAAAAATAAAGATTGTAACAATGATTAAGTGGATTTTTCTCTTCAGTTTTTCATAAATGAAAAAGACGTTGCAAAAATTTGTATCATTAAAAAAAAAATCACCAATCGCTTTTTTGTGCGCCAATTCCATTCTTTGGCTATTTAGACGTTTTGACGTAATTTCTTCAAGAGCTTCTCTTTCCAAAGCATCTTCAGTATCTCTGACAATCATTACTTCGATTCCCGTAACATGAGCCAAACCCAATACAAGAAAAATTATAATGTACCCAGAAATTAACTGTAAAAAGTCATAAAACATAATTTATAACATTATTTTTATAAAATTGAGTTTATATCCTATTTTAATGATTGAATTCAATTTACTGATAAAATACTATGTTGATAAAATACTGTATTGACAAAATACTATATTGATAAAATACTATATTGATAAAATACTATATTGATAAAATACTATACTGATAAAATACTATATTGATAAAATACTATATTGATAAAATTGATTTTATATCGATAAAACTGATTTTATATGCGGATAAGTTCATAAGTAACTTTAAAGGGGGGAAAGAAATTAAAAAAAGTTAATAACATAGTTTAAAATTATGCACGTACCAATTGTAATTTTGCAATAAGAACCGTGCCCTGTCTGAGTGTGAAGAAATGCAAAAAGTTCTTTAAAAGTCCAACCTTCATCTTGATTTCGAGTGATCTAAATTTATAGTAGATATGGAATAAAAAGTACCACTTGTCTTAAAAGAATATCAGTCAAAATAAGGATCAGAACCTGAAATTAAACAAATTTGCAAATATTATTTATCAGCTTAAAATACCAGATTCAGTGGTTCAAGAATAAATTTGTTAAATATATTTAAAAAATAAATAATAAAGACGCTTATTTTCAATCGGTAAATATATAACATAAGCTCATATTTTCTTAAAAATAAATTAAATAAATAATATAAGCTCATATTTTCAATAACTAAATAAATAAAATATATAAGCTGCTCAGAAAACGTTCAAAACCAAAAAAATATCACAAATCGAAAAAAGATCTTTACTCAATTATATTAATTAAACCAAATATGTAAAATTAAAAAAATATAAATAATATTCGTATTTAATAAACAACATTTTAATAATTTATATTTATATTCAGTAAAAATAATAAATTCCTTCATATTTAAAAACATACATTTGATTGTACTCAACAAGTAATAAACTCGTCTGCATTCGACAAATAAAAAGAAATCAGCAAATAGCAATAATTAGCAATTCATTTAAACAATTCCCTTCAGAGGATTATTTTGCGAGACAAATTTAAAACATATTTATACTTACGAAAGTAGGTTCAAGTGGTCGTTATTCTATCACTCGACCGACGGGAATCAATAACTTGTCTGATGTTAAAACATTTTTGCAATAAAATTGTGCCACTCGAAAAAAGTCGACGAATCGTAACAGGAAAATCACTTGTTTCTTTTTGTAAACAACTTGTTTAACTAAACACTGAGAGTGAGATTTTGTGCGATTATACAAGAAAAAGTGACACAAAATTTCCAACCCGGGGTCAACCCCTGTCTGTAGGCCGTCAGACATGCGCAATTTAGTTTAATCTTCATTCCTAGCAATGTAGTTGTGAAACTACAACTAGTTTGTATAAATTATAAATATCAACGTATAAAATGTATCAGGCAATTTATTTCTAATTTTGACTTCAATTAGGGATTTCTGCAGTTTTCGAAAATATGAAACTTGCGAGAAAGTCGTATTGAAGATTACAAAAAAGTTTATAAAGTAACATCGGTAGTAATTAAAAATGTTAGGGAAACAATGAAAGTAATAACTTTCTTAAAATTGATGGTCAACTTGAAAATATTGATTAGTACAAAAATTGTGAATAAAGTTTATAATTTTTCATTAAAAAAAAAATGTAGATAAAGTTCATAATTATAATAAAGACTGAAAAAAATGTCTAGTTAACTTAACTAGAAAGGAATGTTAAATATGCCTTTACTATTTTTCTGGTTAAATGAACTAAAATATTCTGGTTAACTCAACTAAAATTCTAGTCGGCTTAACCAAAATTCTGGTTGACTTAACTAATATTCTAGTCGATTTAACCAGAAAAAATAGTAAGGGCATATTTAACATTCTTTTCTGGTTAAGTTAACCAGATATTTTTTTCAGTGTACAAAATTAAAACTAGAATATTCCTCAAAGAAATTACAAAGTTTAGAATTTTTCCATGAGAAAATTATAAATAAATTTTAGAATTTCTCAAGAGAAAATTATAAATAAAGTTTAGAATTTCTCAAGAGAAAATTATAAATAAAGTTTATAACATTTCACAATGAAATTACAAACAAAGTTTAGAATTTTTCATGAGATAAGAATAAATAAAGTTCATAACATTTCACAATTAAACTACAAACAAAGTTTAGAATTTTTTATAATTAAATTGAAACCAATTTTAACAATTCTGAACATAAAAAATGAAAATCAATTTAAGAATTAAGTGTCATACACAGCATTTACACAGAAAAAAAATGATTTTAATGTTTGCAATATCATTACGTTTTTAAACAAGGTATTATTAAAATTTTGTTTAACAAGGTCTGTTTATAAAACGATTTTTCAAGAACAGATGAAAAATAATGTCAAAAAAAGAACGATTTTTATAATAACAAGAACCATTCCGTTTTGGTAGCATTTAAACAGAAATGCAGTTTTTGTGTGATAAAAATAATTGAAAGGTAACCAAAAAGATTGTTGATTTAAAATTCACATATACAAAACAAATTATTTTCACGATTTTACGTTGCGTTGGTAGATTTTAATGGTAGGTTTTTTGTACTTTGAACAAGAAGAATGGACAAAAATGAATAAAATAAATAATGAATATAATGAACATATAAATTATTGACTAAATTTGATTGACTAATTTAATAGACTAAATAATGAACATAATTGTTTGGAATAAAATTATAACTAGAAAATCATAAATTATATATAATTATATAATAATAAATTTATAACTATAAAGATCAGAAGGTTTTTTTGTCACAAATTTGAATTTAAATTAAAATTAAATGAACTAAATTTAAATTTGTGCCAAAATTATTATAATTGTAATAATAAATGAAGAATTATTAATATTAATTTTTTGAATAATGTACCTATAAAAATTCAGCACAAGGCAAAATCTAATCCAAATTGAGTTAATAGAGAGTTAAATTAAAGTTTAAAATAATTAAAAGTTAAATTCGAAACGGAATCGAAACGAATCAGAAAGTTAGTTCGATTAACTTCTGAGGGTTTCAGCAGTAGTCATAGAAACGTATTCGATTTGATTGAGAACTTATTGCTCAAACCCATTGATTTATATCGTTATTTCGTTTTCAAACAACATTCTGTTCACAATTTCCCAGCCTTTACTATTGCAATCAATTTCAAAGTTCAATTCAGAATAACTCAAGACAATTTCAATTTCAAAAGGACAATAATCATGGAACGAAAAACTCAAAGGGTTGGTGTTGGAATTGGTGCGTTCCACAACCCTCCAAGGGCAAAATACAGCCAAGAAACGAGAAATTTAGTTAAAGGTACGTCGCCATGTTAAAAATAAACTTTATTTCAAAATTCATTAAAATTCGAAATCATTAAAATTAGGATTGAATAAAATTCGAATTCATTAAAAAATGTCTAGGAATAATAAAATTGGTGCTCTCAATTATTTTTAACGCGAATTTCGAAAATTTCTAAATATGCAGTCAAGGTTTTTATTTTCAAAGAATTTGTTTCGCTATTTGTTAAATGTCATTCTTTAGGTTATTAAAAAAAAGTATTCATTCTAAAAAAATATTAATTCTGAAAGTTTTTAAGAGTTTTGTATTGTGATTCGAATCTCTTACCCCTCGACCTTTTTATAGCTCTATTGTTGAAAAGAAACTTTTAAAAACTTTTAATGTTGTTTTTATTTAGAATTGATGGAGGAGTCAAAACTTACTATGATGCAAAGAAAATCTATTCAGAGTGCTGTAGATCATGGAGAATCTTTACCTCACCCAAATACTAAATTTAAAGATAGTAAGAAGAAAGAAAAAGAACCTGCGGTATAGTTGTTCATTTAAAAATTAAAAAATAAAGTCGTTAAGGCAAAGGAATGGAGATTTTTCATTATTATTATTATTATTATTATTATTATTATTATTATTATTATTATTATTATTATTATTATTGTTATTATTACTATTATTCACGAGAATAAAAAAGTAAACCTGTTTTAGATCTTTTATCCAAGTGTCTGGAAGAAGCGTTCTCAAGATATGATAATTAAAAGTGGTGTTTATGAGAGAGAACAATTTAGAAGAACTGTTCCTTTACGTATGAATTTAATACTAACTAAAAAGAAATTAATTCGTCAAAGTACTTTTTCATTTACAAATTTTAAAGTTTTATGAATTCCATAGACATTTTCATCAATTTGAATAAATGAAAATTGTTCCGAATTTCACGAATACATAATTACATTGATCAAAAATGTATAGTTTCTTTTTTACATTAACACTACATAGTGTTAATAACACTACATTTTGTAAAAATTGAAAAACAAATTTGCAGCCGATATGGAAAAGCAAAAACGACACCTGGCGCACATGATGGCATATGGAAAAGAATTGCCACCGACTCCAAATGGGCCTCTAATTTTGCATCGAGCTAGAAAATTAGCCCGTAAACCGGACGATGAAGAAGTTTTTGAAGAACGTGAGTTTGAAATTTAAATTAACAAAAATTGCATGCCATTTTTGCTTATTTCGCTGAAGTAAAGTTAATCAAGTAAAGTTCATCAAAGTATTTAGAGAATTTAATTATCAAACAATATATTATATCTATTATTTTCCATAATTATCAAAGTATAATTATTTTTATATGATAAAACCTTATAAAAGTGTACTTTTTAGTCGTCGAAGGTATTCGCGAAAGAATCGAATTTCTAAAGGACATGGAAGCCTTGGGACAAGGGAAGAAATATCGAACCATAATTCAACAGGAAGTTGCTGAAAAACTTCGTCTCATTGAATCAATGAATAAGAAGCATCCAACCGAACTTGAAAAAGAATTAGCAAAATTTAAATCTCATAGACCGCCACCAAAACCTTATCCAATGGGAGAGCTTTCGTGTTAAATAAAAAAGCTTAAGCGAAACATTGATGTCTATAATAAAATTAATTGTAAGTGAAAAATGTAATAAATATTTTCTACCACGAATTGTTTAAGATTTATTATTATTTGAATTATTATTATTTGA
Source organism: Ganaspis sp. Gsp50 (assembly GCA_011057455.1). Classification (NCBI taxonomy): domain Eukaryota; kingdom Metazoa; phylum Arthropoda; class Insecta; order Hymenoptera; family Figitidae; genus Ganaspis; species Ganaspis sp. Gsp50. The sequence goes on along the minus strand of WNHD01000263.1, from coordinate 10,247 downwards.
ATATTTATTATTAAAATCCAAAAATACTAAATACTCCAATATTTACGTACACGGAGAAAAATCATAAATTAAGTTTACCTAAAATAGTTAAGTAATTTTAATCCAAGTTTTAGGTTCATTTCATTTGCGGTTTTTCTCCGTGTAGTTAGGCAAAATTTACTTAACTTTTTAAGCAGATTTTATTTAAGTGCTTAAGTAATTTTTACCTAACTAATTTAACTTAAAGTTGTTAGGTACATTTTACTGAAGTGTTAAGTGGATTTCACTTGCTATTTTTCTCCATGTATATCGACGGTTTCAAATTTAAAAGCAGTAAATCCAAATTGAATATACCAACAGTGAACAAGGCATAAAAAATAAAAACCCAATGTTTAAAAATCAGGAAAAATGCAAATAAAAAACGAAAAGTAAACCAAAAAATAGCAAATAGTCACCAGAAGCTACGAAATCTGGAGCTCTTTTGCAATGACAAACTCGAAAGATTTTAGCGCAAGGATATATAAAAAATTCCCTAAAGTGGATTCTCATGATTATAAGTTGAAAAAGAAATAAATTTTTCCACTTTCACAACAATTTAGTCTAAACAGAGACCACGAGAGGTCGTTGTGGCAAGAGAAACTGACTTCTGGTTAGTTCTCCGCCACACGGCAATGGCATACGACGTTCGATTTGTTGGTGTTTCTTTTAGTAAAGTAACGTCAAAAGTTGTTAGTGACTTTAAGAGAAACGTGTATTTGTGGATTCACACTTTAAAAAAAGTTGTCAGTGTAAAAAAGAACTTTTATCATTAAAAGTCACGCGCAACCTTGGAACGATCCTCCTGGATCCTGTATGATCTACAAGTGTACCAATATGGCGTCAACCGATCTATCCTCAGGTAAATAAATATTTTTGCAAAAGTCTCTTTTTCCTTATTTTTACTTGCTCGACAATTGACAATAATTTTTTACCTCTTTCCTTGATACTAATTATTACTAAGAGCAAGTTTTAAATTATCTACCATATCAGTAAAGCAGTCTAGAAACTTGTTAAAGAGTAATTAGTATCAAAGTACCGATCTTATTTTGGAACCGGTGTTTAAACAGGTGAATGTATTTTTTGAGGACTTGAATAATCTGTGACGATTCAAGAAAAACAGTTGTCGATATTTGCAGAATGTGTTTGAGGGAGATTAATATTGTAAAATGTACCAGCTTGAATAAATGTGTGATAATTTAGGAATTTAAATTTATCAAATCATTAGGAGAATTATTTTATAATCGTATTAATTGTTTTGTAATTAAATGTATTAATTACATTATGATTGAATGTATTACATTATCATTAATTGCACTGATTATGGTCCCGATTATGATTAATTATATTGAATTGAATAATAATGATATTATAATTGTGTTAATGATGTTATAATTAATTGTATTAATGACACTATAATTAATTGTATTAATGACACTACAATTCATTGTATTAATGATACTACAATTAATTGTATTAATGATTCTATAATTATTTGAATTAATGCTTCTAATCAATTGCAATAATTATTTTGTAATTATAATTACGTTTAAATGGTAGCGACCTTTTTTCTCCACAGAAAAAAACGAAATTTAATTTATTTAAATCGAATCTAACAATTGTAATTAATTAATAAACCACGAATAAATAAATTATAGCAAATAAGACAATAATTTTATAAAAAGTCAATTGGTCACATTTACTGTTCAGTACCTAATCAAGTTTCAGTAAAAAGTACATAAAAAATTGTTTTTCATACACATTATTGTAATTATGTCATAATTTGTTATTAAATTTTTTAAAATTCATAAACAATAGTGCATTTCGCAACGTTTTTGATCAACAAGAAATAAAAGAAAATCTTTGTTTCACTCGAATATTTATAACTCGCATCATTCGTGAGGAATAACTTAATAAACCCCTTTTTATTCAAATTATTTATTTATCTTGGCTTCTAAGTTTAAGGAATAAAAAGATACTCTTTTTACTTAGTATTTTTACATTCTCATCAATAATGAGAGTGTGTTTTAAATCATTTTCATAAACAAAATATTTACCAAATTTCCGCAAATTCACTTTAAAATAAAAATAGGAAAAATATTCCTGATGTTAATAATAATGATAATAAAAATAATTTTAAAAAGTAACGATAAAAAAAATAAATGTATAATAAAAATATTAACAAGAATAATAAAAACTATTACAATGGCGACGATATTAAAACAATAAATAATAAGAAAAATAAAAATAGATTAAACCCTAGACAATTAGAAACGAAAATTATAAACAAATTTATTGTTACTCTTGTAAATTATTCTTGATTGATTTTATCAAACTTTAGACAAATTTTTTCTCGTAAAATAAGTTTTTTTATGGATGTTCCAATTAACAATTGCAGTTAGGAATTAACAATTACAGTTAACAATCAACAATTGCAGTTAACAATTAACAATTAATTTAATTGTTAACAATTAACAATTAAAATTAACAATCAACAATTACAGTTAACAATTAACAATTAAAATTAACAATCAACAATTATAGTTAACAATTAACAATTAAAATTAACAATCAACAATTAGAGTTAACAATTTAACAGTTAACAATTAACAATAATAGTTAACAATAAAAAATTAGAGTTAATAATTATAATATAGTTCATTTCTTTGAATTGTTAATTAACGTAAATGGAAATTCCGTATACGCGTGATTTTATTATAGAAATCTCGTTTCTGACTGGACATGATTCATGATTAGGGTTTTTTTCAAAATTCATTACTATTTTAATAAATTCAACTCTATCAACAAGACAGTTTGTTATTCATCAACAATGATACGAGTTTTAAAAACAAAACAATTTAGATAAAATGATTTCATAATTTTACTTTTTAAAACTATCTTTTATTCAAGTTTTAAAGTTTTCAGATTTTTAATTGTAATAGCATTTTTGAAATTCTAAATCAACGAATTATCCCTTAACATGCTTTTAATATTTATACCACAAATCTACTCTATCATATACTAAATAAATTAATTACTTCTTAAAAAGAAATAAACCAACTTTCAAACTTGGTTGAAGTTCACCACGTTTTATCAACGTTTTAAAAAATAATCAATGTCTTCAAAACTTTTTTGCAACAAAAATAGGTTCACGTTTTTGACATAAAGCGATTAAAATTAATAATATTTATATTAATAATATTAATCATATTTTCTATTCGTTTTTTCTTTGCCATTTTTATCTCAAAGGGTTTTACGTAATTTTTGTTATTTAACTCATTTTATAAAAAAAACATTTAGGCAAGAATGTTTATAATAGTCCGCTTAAAGACATTGATTTTTTTTCAAAGCTTTTATAAAATGTCATTTATTTTTTATTATTATGTTAAATAATTTTACAAGGCCTCATAAAATTGTTTGCATAAGAAATAAACGAATGTAAAAAAGTCTAACACAAAAGTTTACTTATTATATTAAAAGTAGTAATAACAGTCGATAAAATAAGAGTTAAAAAATTATGTAAAAATAAGTGTCTTGAACAAATAGAAAAAACAAAAAATTAATCTAATCATTTAAAAGACGAATGCAAATTCATAAGACGAGTCCAGGAATGATAATCAGCCTATTAATTGACAACAGAGAAATTAATAAAGATAAATACAAAGTTAAAAGTTGGCTAATCTGGAAATTGTTTTTGCAGGTTCGATACCGGCATTTTATAGAGAAGTTTATGAGAAAATTTGTTCACCAACTAGTGGAAATGTGGAAAGAGAAGTATTTAAATCGCTTCTTGTCAAGTCACAACTAAGCAGCTCGATTCTTAGTCAGGTCAGTCAGTGTTAGATATACCTACAACTTAGTCCTATAGTTCGTGCAATAAGAAAGAAAAAAGTACAGTTTTAACTTCTTTATAGAGTACAGTAGCACTATGGCACCTGTAATTCAAAAGCCGGTTAGCATACGTGATTTAACCGTGCGAACAGGAATATAGCGGTCTCAAGGAATTCAGGACATCACGTCATAACACAAGTCGCAACATTTTATCTTTCCCTCATTACAGTTCACATCATTAAATTCTAATTTATACATTATTAATTACCCAAGTCATAAAACAACACAAACACACTTCTTAATTACTTTTCTTATAAAACAATCTTTTTGTCACCAACTGAACAATTGGAGAACGAAAGTGAAACTAAAGAGATTAAATAAAAATTCAATTCGAATTTCACACGTTATCATTTCTTTTTTTAAAAAATTTAAAAACTAATTGAAGGACTGAATTATTTTTCTGCGTGCAAAAGAATTTACCGAATCAGTAGCACTTTCAATAGCTAATTTTTACTTGCTGAACACCAATTTTGTTTGTATACTTTTTCGTTTGCTTGTTTGTTGTTCGAATTTGTTTAAAAAATTTCAATGTTTGAAAACGTACTTCAATGTTCCACGGAGACGGAAATTGCCAGAATATGGATTCATATTTTTCAAAATTTGTTCAAAAGAAAAGCAAATATTTGCAAGAACGTTTATAGAAAAATTTCGAGAAAAGTCTCAAGTGCGTGTTAATATAAAAAACTGAAGAGCAATTGATTGCAAGTTTTGAATGTCCTGGGGCATGTTTATTTTTCAGGATGATAATTTTGATGTCGTGGACGTGAAAAATCTTCAACTTTTTTGTGTCTTTGCAGATTATAAACCGGTTATTCAAGGTCCTTGAGGCGCAAATTGAGATCGAACTCTTATAATTTTTTCGTAGTTATTAATCTTTCTTGTTTATAACAAAAATTATTTTTTACTATAACAAGGTAATAGGAATCATGCTCTGCTTTTAATCCTTTTGTATTCAATTAAAGGGTTAAGAACATTAAGGATAAATAATCGTGTAATATTTAGCTTGATAAAAAGGAGCAGTAAAAGTAAAGTAGAAAGTAAAAAATATGCAATAAATTATAAAAATAAATAGTAAATAAATAAATTATAAAAATAAAAAGTAAATAAATAAATTATAAAAATAAATAGTAAATAAATAAATTATAAAAATAAATAGTAAATAAATAAATAGATAATAAATAAATAGATAATAAATAAATTATATTTAGTAAATGATAAAAAATATAGTATAGTTATGCATCGTGACTTTTAGTTTTAGTTAAAGGGCTGGTCCCGTTTATTATTATAAAATAAAAAATAGTGTGAAATAAATAATCAAAAAACACTATGTGAAGTAAAGAATAAAGAATACTATATGAAGTAAATAATAAAAAATACTATGAAGTAAATAAAAAATACTAAGAAGTAAATAATAAAGAATAATTTGAAATAAATAATATAAAATACGATGAAATAAATAACAAAAAATAGAACGAAATAAATAATAAAAAATACTATGAAATAAATAACAAAAAATAGAACGAAATAAATAATAAAAAATACTATGAAATACTACTACTATGAAATAACAAAAATAGAAATAAATAATAAAAAAATAATACGCAATGATTAATAAAATGAAATGAACAAAAAATAAAATAAAACTTGCTTCATAAATATGAAATTAACATATAAAAGTTGTATAAAAGTGCTAACATAAAGACTGATAATGAGAAAGCAGTAAAATAAAAAAGATGACACTAAATAATGAAGATAATAATGAGCTAGATTAGGAAACCTTTGGTATTGAACCAGTGGAATGGAACTTATGTTTAATGACACATTTGTTATGACTTTCGTTGGCCCCGCGTTAGCGAGGTTTCCACTATTCTAGGGGCCAACGAAAGTCATGCGTATCACCTTATAGCATCCAGCCCCTCAATTTATGTCTGAAACATTTTGCATTTCAAAGTCTTACACGCAAAGTTCATTCACCTTGAAGGTGGGCTCGGAAATCTGATTTGAGAAAAAGGCAGTCTTCATTGGTTGATAGAAGAAGATTTCTATACACAGCATCCAGATATCCACTCTGAACTTTTGCCTTTCACTTTTGACTGCATCTTGTTTTACCAAGGTCTTTAAATTGTTTACTTGGAATCCAGTACGAAGATCTAGTTTTATTTCTGACCCAATTGTCACACGTACTCAATTGTCTTTTTTGACTTTTTATATCTTTCTTTTTAATCAAGAAACTTCGTTTTAAACAAAACGATGTTTTTTAGCAAAAACCGAGGCAAAAACATTTTGAAGATTCAATAAAATCAATAAATGAGATACAATAAAAGTCAACAAATGTGATGCAATAAAAGCCAACAAATGAGATACAATAAAAGTCAACAAATGAGGTCCAATAAAGCCCAAAAATAAGTTGTAGAAATAATGAACGTTTTTTTCAAGTTTTGAAAAACTGTGAAAAACGTAAGTTAACTGTACCGAAAATTCAAAAAATATTTCAGAGTTATGAACAGTTTTACAAGAGTTTGTTCTGGTCACACCATTTTGAAATACAAACAAAAACGATACAGAAGAATTTTGGAATATCCATACCGAAAATTTTGCAATCTCTTTAAACGTATAAGAGTTGACGATCAATTCTTTTATCTTTTTCTTCTTTTTCTTCTCTTTTTTATTCTTTTATATTGATTCTATATAAAAATAAAAAAAGACATCCTTTTTGTATACATTATATTTCTGGATCCAAAACGACAATATTAACGAACAATGGAATATAACAAAGCGTCGTTTCTTTAAAAAATTGTTCGTGAATTAAAAGCACAATTTTTCAAACACAACAATTTTTAGAAAGATAAAGAAAATGTTGATCCTTCTTGATCCTTTAAAAATTAGTACCGAATGATTTTTGGTTTTAAATCAACAAATGACTTATGAAGAAATTTATGATAACATACAACATCCTTCCGAAAGAAATAAATTCAAAAAGACAAAAAATGATATCAAAAACCTTTTGTAACGAAACTTTAGTAATAAAACCTTTTGAAAGGAAACCTTTTGTAACGAAACTTTTGTAAAAAAAAATTTTGCAACGTAACCTTTGCAACAAAACATATTTACGGATTTCAAAAAATGTAAAGATGCTAAATAATTCAGCGGTATTTTATAATTGTGCAAGACAAGTTATCAAGAATTTATCATTGAAACGCCCGCTGATGATACAGAAGCTGACATACTCTGAACAAGAATTTAAAAAAATTATTAACACGTCCAGTGTACATTTTAGTAATTGTAAAAATATCTAAAGGAAATCTGTTAACGAAAAATGACATTGAAGATGAATATAAATGACCTCGAAATAAATTGATTAAACGTGATGCATGTTTTTTTTAATAATAATATTTTTAAATTCTCATCTGTAAATTTTTTATAATTTTTGCCCAAAATGAAAATTTGTGGAGCCTGTGTTTAGGAAGTTCGATGTGTACAAATGATGGACGATTATTATTATGAGGGAAGTTAGTAATCATTTTAGTATTAATAATAGTTATTGCATAGTGATAAGGGACGAATACAACTTGACGTAATTGATACCTATAGTACACTTGCACTCATGCTAACATTGTGTGTGTCACAATAGTTGTCCACAGACTCACACTTTTAAACTAAGCCGGTATTTGTGGTACCAGCCTCTCGACATCTCGAATGTTTAAATAAGGAATTTCTGCTTTAGTATTTGCAATAACACGGAAGAAGAAGAACAATAAATTATTGATTGTAATCTTCAATTAATGGCCGTCTCTTTAACAATTCATCTGGAGATGTGAGAAAACTCTTTTTAAAAATAGAAATCTTTTCCTTTAAAAACAAGAATCTTTGTTTTGGTCTTTCTAAAATAGAAATCATGGTTAACAATAGATTTGTGTTTAAATTTGCTGTTGCTTTTTATTTAAAAAAAAGTCACTCATTGTTTTTTTAAAAAAGTCACTCATTGTTTTTTAAAAAAAGTTACTCATTGTTTTTAAAAAAATAGCACTGACTGTTTAAAAAACTTGCTACCGTAAATGGAATTTCCATTCATGTCTACTATCGTCGAGTGATTTTTGCCAATAGGAGAACATTTATGAAAGTGCAAGTCATTCGAAAACTATATTTACGACTTTTCTATAATTACTGTGTACTTACATTACGTTGATTATTCAGCGTTAATTACTTCTCGCCAATCTGGTTCAATGCACTGTCAGAAGGTAGAATTTTCTGTAATCAGAAAAATATATTAAATTAGATTAGACCAGCTAATTATAATTTTTTAATGTTTACTATTTTTTGTTTATTTAATAACGTACAATTTAAAGCGAGAATACAATTTATCAAATTATCCATTTATAAATTTATCCATTCATAAATCAGTCAAAAACCTTATGATTAGCACAAAAAGAGGGTATACCAAAAATAATGTAAATCTCGATGTAAACTAATTAAAAAATGTAAAAAGAATACTAAAAATTAACTTTAAAAATTTAATGTAATGTAAAAAAATGGAAACATACAAAAATGTGAAACATTTCAAAAGTTTCTAATAAAAGAAATTTGTAATAATAACAGTTTGTAATAAAAAAAGTTTATAATAATAAAATCTTATAATAATAAGTTTATAATAATAAAAGTTTATAATAATAAAAGCTTATAATAATAAGTTTATAATAATAAAAGTTTATAATAATAGAAGCTTATAATATTAAAAAATCAAGAGTAAACAATTGAATATGAAGATTGCGATTCGAATAAAAAACAGTTTTTAATGCTTTTTAATGTTATGACTGAATTTCGTGGGAGTAAAAAAATTGTAATTGAACTGATCTTCTAGCTATTACCAAACAACTGTAATTTTTTCATCGAACTTCATTAAGATGATGAAGAAATCATTTAACTGCATGAATGATTCAACAAGCGGAAACCATTTTTATTCCCTACTAAACTTGAATTGATGAGTCTTGAGTGATTGTCATTAAAAGTTTGCAATAATGAAATTTTCAAAAATTATATTTTTCTTTAAAAAAATACCAAAAAGTAAGTACTTTTAATTAGTTTTAAATGAATCTTTCTGATGTATGAAAGTTTATATGTCAAGGTCTAAGTGTCACTCTAATCTTTACGTTTCTAGTTTCATTAGGATACTTGTATATTATGATTCGCTTCATTTGCATCATCTATTCTTCTGCGATTATCGATTAGATAACGTCAACTTATTGAAAATTATTATTTATAATTATTTTGAGGACTCAAAAAAAAAACAAATTCCTGTTTTCTATTCTGTTCAGTCAAATTTGGATCGTTTTTTTTTCTTCCTCATATAGGGAAACCTTGTTTAAATTTATGTTTTTCATTTAAATTGATGTGTTTGATTTAAATTAATGTATTTGATTTAAATTAATGTGTTTGATTTAAATTAATGTGTTTAATTTAAATTAATGTTTTTAATTTAAATTAATGTTTTTCATATAAATGGTAATATTTTTCATTTAAATTAATATTTTTCATTCAAATTGGTGTTTTTCATTTAAATTAATGTTTATAATACAAACAGGTTTGTTTTTACACTTTCTATACATCTTTTGTGTGTTTTGTATATATTTCCAAATTTAACTTCCGTTTTGAATGAATGCAGAATTTAAAAGATAAATTGAACAAACCCTCAACAGGGAAGTAAGCATTTCGGTAAACATAATATGATTAGAATTCAAAATAAAATAAACAATAATGATAACTTCTCCAGAACCATATTTTGTAGCCCTGGCATAAATTTTGTCTTATTACGTTCAAAGAGACAAACAGAATCAGTAACCCTGAATCCCCTCTCATTTCCTTTGTCACGGACGAGGATAATTTTATTTAATATCATTTCACTTACTTCGCACTATGCTCCAACTTTAGGTTAAAAAATATTAAACTATTTAACAGTTTCATTACAATTAAAAACAGAAAATTAGTCTAAAAAATCTAACTAAATAAACTGCAGATTTTGCTCAATTAAATTATAAGCAACAGTTTTTAAAATTAAAACGTAATAATTTAAAAGGACATAATTAATTTAATTTATTCTTCCAAGTATACACAGCACTGTGTTTATACAATGATTTAAAAGGACATAATTTAAAATGAAATAATTGAAAAGGAAGTAAATGAAAAGGAAATAAATGAAAAGAAAATAATTGAAAAGGAAATCATTGAAAAGGAAATAATTTAAAACGAAATAGGGTCAAGTGGGGTAAGTGTAAACAAGGGGTAAGTGTAAACAGTAAACTTTGGCGCTTAAATAAGACTTTTTTAATAAATTCTACTACACAAAC
>WNHD01000262.1:0-37867 GCA_011057455.1 Ganaspis sp. Gsp50 | reverse complement strand
TGGAGTTTTTAGAGGGACAAAGCGAAAGTGGTTATTTTAACATTCAGGTATCGTGTTTTGATTTACAGCAGAGATTTCTGTTAATAAAATAAAATTTGAATTAAAATTTCCTTGAGTTAAAGAAATTCTTTTTAAATCAAAGAAATTATTTTTTAATCAAAGAAATTCTTTTTTGATCAAAGAAATTCTTTTTCAATCAAAGAAATTCTTTTTCAATCAAGGAAATTCTTTTTGAATCAAACAAATGTTTTTTTAAATTTTCCGGTTTGATTCAAGATAAATGTTTTTTAAATCAAAGAAAGTTGATTTAAAAAAAAATTCTAAAAAGAAAGACTTTTCTGGTTTGATTCAAAGAAATTTATTTTTTTAAATTTGAAATAAAATTGTATCTGAGTGGTTGTTATTGGAACCCGAATTTTTAATAATTTGATCTCAAATTTCGAGTAATGTGACTCGTGATTTCCATTGTGATAATAAATTTTCAATAACTTAACAATAAATTTTTTGCAATCAAATAAAAAATGAAGAAGAAAAAGTTGTTTAATTAAGAAAGTGGTTCTAGAAAAATTGCGATTGTCTATATAAATTTCCGATATAGTTTTGTAACACTTCCAATGAATAATTATTTGTCTGTCTATAATAAATGGCTTTGAGACAGATAAAATTATTCAATTAAATCGAATGTAGGTCAGTGATATGGCGCAGATCTAAACTATTCTCGTAATATAATTTCATCTCGCGAGGGTCAAAACACTCCTTTCGCACCTTGAACCTGTATCTTGATCCATGATCTATGTTAAAGGTCTAATCTATAAAATACCAGCAGTACAATTTAACGCTAAATACAAAATATTAAAATTGTTTTGCTTTTAATTCACTTTTTAAAAACAAGCCTAATAATCAACACATTCTTTTATATTTAACAAAAACGCTTTTTTACGCAAGTGGGAATTTTCTAATTATTTTGTTTTTTTTCTTTGAAATTATTAGATTTTAATTTAATATTTGTAATTTAATTTAATAGGTTGCTCGTTTATTATAACCGTCTTCGTTAATTATTTCACTTTAGAGAAAATGTGTTATATTTGTATTAAAATATTTTTATTTTTAACGACTTTTGAAATAACTGTAAAAAAGAATTTTTATTTTTAAATTGAAATATTTGTATAAATACAAATTTTAATTTTTTAATTGAAATAATTGTACAAATACGAATTTTAATTTTTTAATTAAAATAATTGTACAAATACGAATTTTAATTTTTTAATTGAAATAATTGTACAAATACGAATTTTAATTTTTAAATTGAAATAATTGTTCAAATACGAATTTTAATTTTTGAATTGAAATAATTGTACAAATACGAATTTTAATTTTTTACTTGCAATAATCGTAAGCAAGAATTAAAATTTTTTAATTCATGTAATTGCACAAATTATTTTTTTTTTATTATTTATTTATAATATTAAAAGAATTTTAATTAAACGGTTATTAATTAACACTTTTAGTTTTATTAAAAGTTTTTTAATTTAATTATCAAAAGAATTTTAATTAAATCATTAATTGAAATTTGTAGTTAAAAGAATTTTAAATAAATTGCGAATATTATTGTTAAATACATATTTATGGAATTTTTACTCAAGATGAAAACTATTGTTAAACTAATTTTTTCAATTTTTACTTACCTATCCAGGACCCCGTTTCAGTGTCAATATGAAGAGTTCCATTAGTTTCTAATAATTGGGGTAAAAGAATAGCACTGTAACCTATTGGCATTCCACAACCTGCCATTAAAATAAATACTGCTCCAGTAACCATACACTAAAAAATGTAATTAGTAAAAATTAAAAGAGATATTTTTGAAAATTAATAATAGCCCAATAAATTGAAAATATTGGCAAATATTGTCAATTTTTAAATATAACGTTTTTTTAAAACATGAATGAAAAATTACCTGTGCTAATACACCTTTAGAATTCGAAGAATACCGCCTAACAATAATAGAGTAGTCATAATTATTATTTTTTTCAATTGGGCCCTTTAGATCTTTTGTTTTAATTTCAAAGTTTGGACCTAAAGTTTGGTAGTTCAGAGCTGATTGACTTTCTTCGCTGAAAAATATAAATTTGGTTTTTAATTAATGTTAATGCAAATTATTTAAAATATATTGTTTTTATTTTATTGTTGTATTTAATTCTATTAGTATTTATTTCTATTATTATTTAATTTCATTATTGCTTAATTCTATTATTATTTAATTGCACTGTTATTTAATCCTATTGTTATTTAATTATATTAAATTCTATTATTATTTAATTCCATTATTGCTTAATTCTATTATTATTTAATTACACTGTTATTTAATCCTATTGTTATTTAATTCTATTATAATTTAATTTAATTATTTATTTACTACTATTGTTATTTAATTTTATTATAATTTATTTTTATTATTTACTTAATTCTATTGTTATTTACTTTTATTATTATAATTTAATTTTATTATTTATTTAATTCTATTGTTATTTACTTTTATTATTACAATTTAATTTTATTATTTATTTAATTCTATTGTTATTTACTTTTATTATTATAATTTAATTTTATTACTTATTTAATCCTATTGTTATTTTATTTTATTATAATTTAATTTCATTATTTATTTAATTCTATCATTTATTTATATCTTAAACAGTAAATGATTTACAATTTATTAGCATCATAAATATTTCCACTAGTTCTATTTCGGTTATTTAAATAATTTTGTTCTATTTATCTTTACACAATTTTTTGTCTTTTTTTCTTTGACTTTCTTTCCACCACGTGTTGTTTATGATAATAATTATATCATAAATTGTGAGTAATTAATATTAAAAAATATCTATTGTGCACTCTTAATTAATTTACTGTTTTAAAACAAACCGTGATAAAAGGCGATTCTTAAATTCACTGTTACCCATTTTTTTAAAAATAAAAAAAATTTAAATTAAGTATTGAAAATTTTATTGTCACTTTTGAAATACTTTCTCATTACATGACAAGGAAAAGTGAATCCGAATAGCTTACATGTCTCACTATTTATCATAAGGCAATTTCAGAACTACAAGTTTATCATATGAATTAATTTCTTTCTTAATGTATAAAAATTCCGAGCCAAAGATTATAATATCAAAGTAGAATTTATTACTTGGACATCAATGCATGTCTTATTATTATTAGAATTTTATTATTTCAATGTCAAGAAATTTTTTATTCAAATTGAAGATTTCTGATATATTTATTATATATTTTACACTATTTTACATTATTATTTTACATTATTTTACATTATTATATATTTTTTAATTTCGTTTTTTAAACATTTCAACGCAAAATGAATAAATAAATAAGCACAAAAATAAAATACCAAAAAACAAAAGAACAAAAAAATAGAACAATAAAAAATAATAAACCAAAAATTTAGAAGAGCAAAAAATAAATGAACAAAAAATATGAAATAAAAAAATATAAAATCAAATCAATACCCAAAACACAATCATGATTTTATCAATTGAAATAATTAAACAATTTTTATTATAGCTAAAAGAATAATATAATACAGAAATTCTAAAATTTTAAATTGCAATTATAATTATTTTAAGCACTTACCTTAAACCAATTGCCATTTTAAAAATTACTTAAATGTTTCTCTTCGATTGTTTCACAAATTAATTTTTTTTACTTGTACCTAATTTTTTCTCGTTACTTAATCTTTGAACTTTTCACTTTTTTCTCCCTGGCGTTAATTTTCTCAGAATTTTCATGACTTATTTGCCAAAAAAAAATATCTTAAAATATATTTATTCTTTGTAACTGGAAATATTTAAATTGTTCCGTAGACATGTGTGCAAAACTGGAAAACTTGCAACAGGCGCAGAAGGAAACGTTATACTTTCTTTAAATATAAGCAATGAGATTCATTATACTTTGATATATTTTATAAATTCCAATAATTGCATAATTATTTATGTCCATCTAGTTTTTTTTCATTCAGTTAATTTAATAGTTGCTTAAATTTTGAATTTCAATCATTTTTATAAAATTACACTTTTATTAAATCTAGCTTGTGGAGTTTTAAAATTGCTTTGTGCAATCTATTGTATAATAAAAGCTTTCGAGAAGAGAAATGTGAAATTATATTAGTTAAAGGACTTTTTGAAGTTTCCTTCCATCACCTCGAGATGAAGAGAGTCAACTGAATAAATTCCGGCCTCCGCTATTATTAAGTATAGCTGACATGCTCATATGATTTGTATTTAAATTATTCTTTTTCTTAAACACTAACCGAGGAACTTTTTACCATTGAACAAATTTCATTGGACCATCTGTAATTTAATTTTTTCAATTTCAATTTTTTTATTACTTATTTTTAATTTATTAATTTCAAATTTTCTTTGTACAAATTTACTTTCTTAACATTTGTTAATTTCTAATTTATCTTTTAACTTTCTGCAATGGTGATAATAATAATAATAACAGGAAAAATAATAAGAATAATATAACAAATAATAATAATAAAAATAATAATAACAATAATAATAATAATAATAATAATAATAAATATAATAATTTTGAAATTTTTACTTTGGAACTTTATTTTGTAACTTTTGTTCCCCTACCATAACAAATAATAATAATAATAATAATAATAATAATAATAATAAATAACAGTGACCAAATGTATACAACTGTCGTACTATATTAATTTTTTTAAGTAAACACTTCTTTTTTATTAATTTTTATTTTATCCTAAATTTATTGCAAACTTATAAATCTGTAACTAATTTTTTCAAAACTTCTTATAAAATGCATTATATTTTTAAAATTGCAAATTAATGATCAAATAAGTTGCTTTAAATTAAAATTTTACACAAAATATTCTAAAAAGAAATTTAATCAAATAATAAGTTGTTTTAAATTAAAATTATACATAAAATTTTCTAAAAAGAAATTTTAATAAATAATAGATAGAAACTTTTAAACATAAAAATTTAAATCAATATAAAACCATTTAATTATAAAAAGTAAAATTATTTTAAAACGCAAATCTTCACTTGCTTTGTTTCATTATTATGATAAATATACCAATATTAATATATATAAATATTGCATTATAAATATATACAAATTTAGCTACCCAACAATAAAGAAAAAAATGTCAGCAGATTTGGGGGTATTCGATTCTTTTTTTCGATACAATGAGTCTAATTATTTTATTTATCAATTTAAATTGTAATTCAATCTCTTTTTCAAATAATCAGTTACAAATAATCGTAATTGTAAAATATCTTTTACCTTAATTTATCTGAGCTTTTACGTAATATATCATTTATGCAATTCACTTAAAATACGTAAATGATCTATTATGCAATTTACGCATAAAATACGTAAAATTATCTTTTATGCAATTTACGCAAATGTTCGAGTTGCTCACTTCACATCCCTGTCCACTGCTGCCAACCTAACAGTTCAAAATTTCATTTCCGGGAAAAAAGCGACGCTTGCGCGTCGTATCAGTAAAGATTTGCGTGATTGCGTGAGCAGTAAAACACAAATGAACTCTACGGAATTAACGCACAGAGAACTATTGTTTGTAAAATTCGGACTGTTAGTTTGCAATACTTGAAGTTTTGGAAAAAGTGAGGTTATTCTGCGATTTCGGTGTTCAAGTGCATCCTTAGAAAGCAGGCCGAGCTGTTGCCCGGCGGAATTTCAGGATGATGGAGAGTGTTAATGGCGGGAACGCCGAGGTGGCGTGCGAAAGTTCTAACCTAGAAACTCCAGAACCTGAGCAAACAATAGAACAAATAGAAAAGCCTCAAGAAGTCGAGCAAGAAATTAATGGAGAATCGACAGATTTATCAAAAAGCTTAGGATCTCCAGTGCGGAGAACTTTACGAAAGACCAAGGCCAACTCAACGAGTACCGTCGAAGACGTCGAAAGTGACGCAAAAACCAAAATGAAGGGACGTAAACGGAAACTTTCAGAACCTGACATCAATTCCGAGGATTCAATGGATTTTACCGGCTTTGATAGTCATTGCTTTGATAATTCTGAAACGGGAAATTTAGTTCTTCAAAAACTCATTGGTAAGCAATTATCAGACCCGATCATTAATTATCGCTGAAAATATTTATTTACATGATAATTTCACATGCAATAGTCCTTCTTAATTGCAATTTTCTGTTTATTTCAATATTTTTACTGTTCTGAAATATTTCAAATATTGTAATATTAAGGCTATTTAAATGTTTTGTTTTTTTTGTACAGTTCATTGACTTATACTTTTACTTTTTGTTCCTTAATCTACATTATTTGCTGCTTATTACTTTTAGCACTAAATCAAAAGAATTCAACCATTCGCATTGTAAATTAAACATTTCTTGCTTATTTGTGAATTCTTGCTAACAACAAAATCACAATTAAACATAACCTACAAAATTTCAATATGTTCTTTTTTAATCATTTATCCAATATTGAAGATACGATTGTAATAAGCAAAATAAATGACTGTTTAATCGTGTCATTAATCTAAAAATGAACTTGATTTGCAGCTGAAGCAGAAACAATAGAATTACCTGTTATTCCGAAAGCAAAACGTGGTCGCCCTTCTCGAAAAAGTTTATTAAACGATGTCAAATCTGAGGTTTCAAGTGTTTTACGAGACATTAAGCCTGTTAAGGAACCCAAAGCTGAACCGATGGAAGTAGTTAATAACGTCGAAACTGATACAAATCGTCTGAAATCAGAGGAATTAGATAATAAATCATCAGATCCATCTGTAAATAATAGTGCACAAAATGTTCCCGTAAAATCGAAAGGAAACCGTTCATTGAGAGCAATTAGTCCCTCAACACCAGGAAAACAGAAGGTCGACCTGACAAATCCTGCTTTTCAAGAACCTTTCAAACAAGGCTGGAAACGAGAATTAGTTTACCGTGGCACTGGAGCTGATACAAATTTAAAGAAAATGTCTGACATTTATTATATTTCCCCGAAAGGAAAGAAAGCTAGAAGTTTTAAGGATGTTGCTTCTTTTTGTAAGCATATTTTTTGTCATTAAAAATTGAATTACATTGTATATCAATTTAAAATGTTATTAAGTAACTATTCAATTTGATTGAATTGAATTGTTATTTAAATTGTATTGATATTTAATTACTGTCATTTATTTTATTATCTTATTATTTTTATGATTATTATTATTGTTCTTATTATTCTTATTATTATATTATTATTCTTATTATTATTCTTATTATATTATTATTCTTATTATTATTATTGTTGTTGTTCTAGTTATTCTATTGTTATTTAAATACCTCATTGAAATATTTATTAACTTGTGAAACTATTTACAGTGACTGCAAAAGATACTTTGACATTGGAAAATTTTACCTTCCTTAAGGAGCCTCTTGGTTTAAATGACCCCGAAAAAGAAATAATTCGAGACGCTAAGAAAGGAAAGGTATGTTTACAAATCATTCACACACAAAAAAATAATTGAAAAGTTTTCTAATTATTGCCATTATTTATTCTCTTCATTTGCTTCGATAACCTTAAAATTGTATGCTTAAAAAATATTAAATTTAATTTAATATTTAATAATTAAATATTATATTAAATATTAAAAATTAAAATTACAGATATTAGGTTAAAATTACATATTTAATACGTATTTATTATTTTTTCATATTATTATTTTTCATATTATTATTGTACATATTAGAGGGATCACAGTTCATCCCCTTTTTTACCTAATCCCCTTTTTTTCCCTTTTTTTAAAGAAAATCCCCAAAAACACCTAAAATCAAGTATTTTTCCCCTAATTTTTCAATAATTTTTTTTTATAATTTTTCAACAATAATACTTCAGACTACTTAGAAATACTTCAAATATTTAAAAAAAACTTGAAAATAATTGAAAATACTTAAAAATACTTTGAAATACTTTAGACTCCATCAAATACTTCAAAATTTTTATAAATACTTAAAATTACTTTAAAATATTTCCAAATACATACTTAAAAAAATTAAAAATATTTAAAATTACTTCAAAATACTTAAAATAGTTTTAATATTAAAAATAAAGACCTGGAGTAATTTAAATTCCACAGAAAATTATTTTTACAATAAGTCTAAGTCCATTAATTAAAAAACATTCATTTTTTGAAAACTAATTCAAATTTTTACAAAATATTGGAAAATTCATTTTTTTAACACACACACACACAAAATATTTGGAAATTTTTCTATTTTTCTCATGGAGATCATGGAAAACTCATTGAATGAAAGAAAATCAATTATGTTTTTTTAAATTAACAGCAAGAAATGATCTAACGTTCTTTAAGTTTTTAAATATTACACTGTTATCCTTTTTCTTCTTCTTTCCAAAATCCCCTTTTTATGGAAGAAAATCCCCTTTTTTAAAATGAAAAATCCCCTTTTACGCCTAAAATTGAACGAAAAAACGACTGGGATCCCTGATATTATTTTAATTATTATTTGTAGATAAAGTAAATGTTGCGTTTTTTAGGATAACACTCTAATAACAAAAACCCCTGCTAAGAAGCTGGCTGCTGTTGCTGGTAAAAAAACTCCTGCCAAAAAGGTTGAAAATCTTTCACCAGAAGCACCTGCTGCTAAAACTACTCCTGTCAAGGCCGTTGGAAAGGGAATAAAATCACCACCTACTGGACAAAAACTCAAACCTGGAAAAAAGCCTGGATTAAAAAGTATGATTTTACAACAGCTTACGCTTTGCGAATTATTTTGATGAATTATTTCTTTACAAATACGTACAATTTATAGAAGAGGCGAAACAGCAGAAACAACTGGATCAAAGACAACCCACTCCTCCAACTGTGGTTTCCGAAGTCAAAGAAAACGATCTACTCACACCTCAGAGACAGTCACCAGCAACCCGACGAAGTCAACAAATTATTGAAAAAACTGTCTCTCCGAAGGCAAAACGAGCACTGAAGTAAGTCTTTTTAATTCAGAAATATAAGCCAATGAAGTTAAGTTTTTAATGAAAGGAAATTTTTAATGAAACGAATTCTTTAATGAAGCTAAGTCTTCAATGAATAAAAGCAAGTCTAGATTATAATCCGAATAACGAACATTAATCATCTAAACATTTCTTGAAAGAAAATTAGATTTGAAATTTTTCGCTTGACTTTCATATTATCACAATTATCGGTACTTTTACACGTTCTTAATTTACCAAATTTTGATGATTTCATGTACAAAAAATTTGGTTAATTAAGATTATCTTCGAACCCGAATTCCCTTGTTGTTTCGTCCTTTTTTGTCGTCATCGTTCCTGGATTTCACTTGATATCGCTCCATTTTTAAACTACCTTTGTCCCTTTTCCCTATCGACGCACATCTTGCAGGGCCAAAGTTTTGGAACCATGCAGCATCAGGTGTTCAACCAGCATGGGACAGATACCAAGTTTACAATGCTCAGTCTGCCTTTGTCTTTATCATCCTGAATGTGTTCACGTTGTGGAATATGCAGGCTGTAATTATGTCTGCGAGGTACGAATCTCGTTTATTACTTTTTAAAAAATCTCCACATCAAGATGCATGAATTAGTACATTTTAGTAAAATAAATTATAAATTAAAATAAATTTAGTAAATTAATTCAATAAACAATTTACAAACTTACAAGAAATTTAAAATGTAGAAAATGTACATGCATGTTAGCAAAACGTAGTCTAGTATATAAATGTTAGTATGTAAATGAATCAAAACGATGAAATAATGATCCAAAATTACAAAACAAAAATCGTGTTTTATTTTTAATAACAATAGAAGAACTATTGTTTTATTTTTAATAACAATAGAACTATTTTATTTTTAATAACAATAGGAGAATTATTGTTTCATTTTTTGTAGGTAGTATTGTATTTTTATTGTATATTGTCTTTTTGCATGGATTACTCAAAAATAACACTGAATCTGGATAAAAAAAATGTATTCAGTAGATTTCTTTTTATAGAACTGTCGTCAAGATTCGGAAGAAACAGTCCAGTCCCTGAATTCAACTCTTACACCTCCTCCATTAATACCTATCAGTATGTTAGGTACATCGAGTGTAAAAGCCAAAATTCAAAGCAACATAGCGCCTCCGAAATTACAAAGAATACCAAAGAGTGATGGCACTGATGCACAATCAAGAATCGTTCCAAAACAAACAAAGCAAGCTTCCGGTCCAGCTTCCACTGCACAAACTGATAAAAAAGAAGCAACTTGGTTTAATCAAAATGACAATGATTTTCTTCATAGCTATGATGGGACGGCACCAAAACCTGCGCAAAATATTGCCACAATGGCAGGAAAACGATACATAATTATACCAAAAAATAATTCGATGGCAGTGCAGCCTGCTATTACTGTTAAACAAGATAAAATTGGAGATAAACCTCCTGTTCCATTAACTAATTCTTCCACGGATAATTCTAATGTACCTGATGCTCAAATTCCTTCTCAATCCGCTACAGTTGACGAGAAACTCGAAAAGAGTAATGAAGATATTAATAAAGCTTCCATTCACAATTCAAGTGATAATCTGAAAGTTGATGCAAAAGATGACCAAGTTGATGATTCAAAAAGCAGCTTAACTGATGCTTCCAATGAAACGACAGAGCCTTTAAAAGAATCTGTCAGTGCAATGGAAATCGACTCGAATGAACTTTTTGAAAATAATTTTGTGCCAGAAACAAAAGATAGTAAGTTGCATCAAGTTGATGATACTGGAAAGAAAAAGTTGAAGAAAGCGGAAACAAAGAGTCGGAGGACATCTTTGAATAAGACTTTAACTAATGGTATTTCGCAGAATATTGCTAGTGTTTTTGGAATGCAAAATTCTAATAGTATGGATGATCGAACTTCGACTGCGATTCTTAATATTGCTAGAGCCGGTCTCAAGTGAGTAATTTTGTTTATTTTCTTAGTAATTTACACGTATTTTAATTAACTTCTTTTTTGAGGTTTTGGCAGTTGCTTTGTACATATTGTATTTATAAAATACGCAGTTCTTATTTTAATCACTTTATTTTATTCACGCTCATTATGACGAGTTGGTTTTCTTATTTTAGTTTTGAGTTACTGCTTCTTTAAATTATTTATTTAAATCCCAAGCAGTTTTAGTTGTCTTTCAAGATGTCGAATCTGTGGATAATTTGAGTTTATTTTGAAATGTTTTAATTTGGTAAAATATAAATTTTAAATGCTATTTTTTGCACTGGACGTTTTTTTATAAATTTAACTCAAAGGCACCTGGAATTTTCTTTCTTATTTTGATTCTATTTCATAAGCACACAATTTTACTACAAGATGTTTTATTTTGTTTTTTTTCTTTGTCAAAAATGCAATCATTTTATTTATTTATTTTTCATGTAATATTTTGAATTTAATGTGTACATTATTTTGTATTTAAACTTTTTTTATGAGTAGTAAGTAATCTTATCTTTTTAGAATAGTGACTAATCTTATCTTTTTAAAGATAAAATGAAAAAATGTTCATGAAAACCATTGGTTGCAAAAATTGGTTACAATTCTCTAATTCTAAGGAAAAATAAAATGAAAATTTAATTATCAACAATGCATGAAAAAGTTAAATTCAAAATAATTTTTCTTTGCATTTTGAATTATTGTTATTAAACATTAAATTAATTATTAAACATTAAATTAATTATTAAACATTTTTTGGCATTATTCAACATTTTTTGACATTATTCAACATTTTTTGTCATTATTCAACATTTTTTAACATTATTTAACATTTCTTGACATTATTCAACATTTCTTGACATTAATTTTACTTGTATTTTTTTGTTTTAAATCCAAAATCCATCAGTGGTTATTTTATCATTGTATTCAATTTTTTCAAGTTTTTTATTTATTTTTTAAGCGAATACTTTAATAGCATTTTTGTTCTTTAAAGGAAATGTATTTTAATAAAATTTTGTTGAATCCAAATCAGAAAGAAAATCATGATTATTTTTACAATTTTGTTTATTATAATTTTGAAGAAGTAAATGATCAATTCCAGGGTTGATTCACAAAATAAAGACAAATTTACTCCAGAGTCGACACTTTGATTATTGCTCAAAATATTTTAACAAAATAGATATCAAAATACTTTTTTTTTAGAATAACTGATACGCTGTTTTCTATATTTGCAAATATAAAAAATCTTTCCGAAAAATGAATTTGATTTCTATTCGAAGCACACTGCCTTAGCTTCGAAATCTTCCCAAAAAATTTCATGACAGAGGGAACTAATTGTTTTAAAAGAATTATATATGTTTTAAACATTTATTTATTTTTGTATTGTGTATGTACGAATAATATGTTTTTTATTATATATTAAATAGTGGAATTTTATATTTTACAAAAATTTGCGAAGAAATTCAACATTATTAATCTTTTTTGCATATTAGATAATAATTTTTTTTTCTTTAAATTATTTTTTACGACTGTTTTTTAAAACATGTAATTAATTATGGATTAATGGAATTTTCAGTGTGTAATTACAATTTCATTGTATATATTTGAATTCTTGTTTATAAATTGTAGTAACAACCTTATTAAATCAACATTACAAATAATTTCTTTTTAAAACAATGATTTTCATTTTAAAATAATGATTTTCATTTTAAAACAATGATTTTCATTTTAAAACAATGATTTTCATTTTTTGAACATACAATAATATCATTTGAGAATTATTACAATAATGCTACAATATTGTAATCAAAGAAATGCTTCTTTGAAAAAAATCTAATTCATTTTTACTTTTTATATTTACAGATATAAAGACAAGTGCGAGCTGAAACAAAAACATTATTTAGTGCGTTTTCCCATCAATTTTCCACCAATCCTTTTCCATTTTTTTTACCACCTACACGCTTTCTTTTTGTTTTTAACATTATATCGCTTCATAATGTTTTTACTTTTTCGTAAAGAAAATATTTCTTAAAAAAGTTATATTATTAGTTTAGTTAAATTTTATCATTAGTATTAGTCAAATTTGTATTAAAAAATGTTTCCATTATCAAAAACTCTGCAAAAATATAGTACCATTTTCGGAGATGAAAGAAAAAATTCTATTTGAATTAGATACTAATTTTTATTTAAAACTTGAAATAATTCAATTTTATTAATTAGTATGTTTTGTTATTATTATTATTATTTTATTAATTATTATTTTATTATTAATAATTTGTGTATTATTTGAATTTTTGCAGAAAGAAACAAATTCAGGCCGAAGCAGATCAAAGACAGCACTTTATGGTGTCAGTTTGTGCTGGTTACCATGCTTTGTCGAAAGTATTTCAATATTTGAAAGTTCAGGAATTACTGAGAGCTGCAAGGGTTTGCAAAATGTGGCGAGATTTGGCAGCACATCCGTCTCTTTGGAAAACAGTGCGAATGAAAAATAGTCAAGTAACCGACTGGGACGGTTTGGCGGAAACTTTAAAGCAACGTGGAACACAGCACTTGGATTTAAGAAAGATGTTAGTTTCTGGCGAATCAGACACAATGTGGAAGAAGTTTGTTACAGTGATTCCTCAAGTGAACAGTCTCGTGAAACTAGAACTGTGTCGATGTTCAGAAGTTGTTGTAGAGGAAGTAATTAAAAATTGTCCCCAATTAGAAGTTCTCAGTGCTTTGACAATAAAGTGTGACACTTTGAATTTGGAATCAGTAGGAAATCTTAAAAGATGCCGTGAATTAAGACTGAAACCTGTGGGAGGAATGTATTTACAAGGTGATCTTACACCTCTTCAAGAATTGACGAAATTAACGCATTTGGTATGCTTTTCAACATTTTTATTGTGATATTTGTTATTAATATTTATTAATAATATTATTATTTTTTAATTATTTTTACTTCTTAGCTTCTTATTTTTTGCTTTTTAGTATTTTCCAATTTAAACTTTGAATTCGTGTAAAATTAATTGTCATTCCAAATTAACTGCTTATTTGTTTTAGGGGCTGTCCATAAACTACGTCACGCTATTTTTCACATTTTTTCCACCCCCCCCCCTCCCTGTCGTCACAAACTTCACACGTACTAGCGCCATTTTTTCTACAGATCATCACGGTCAGCAAATTCGACCCCCCCCCCTCAAAAGCGTGACGTAGTTTATGGACAGCCCCTTAAATGTTTTTTAACAAATTTAGTTTTTTGTACTTTTGTATTTTTTGGGTCTTTTTGTCACCTATTTTTCGTAAAATTATCCCCTTTTTTTTTACAAAAGAAAGGTTCTTTGTTCCTTGTAGTAACTTTTTTTATACAATTTTTCTAGAAATTTTATAATTAATCTTTTTGGTAGACATTTTTTATATAATGTTCAATTTTTCTGTAGAAATGTTTTATACAATATTTCATTTTTTGTAGAAATTTTTACGTTTTTAATTCTATTGACTATATGTATTCGTACCTGTATTAATTTTGAGTTTTGTTTGCAGAGTCTCACCTCGATTAAAGATCTGGGAAAAAAGAACCTAGAGGTCTTGCAATCTCTCGTTGAATTGGAGACCCTCGAACTTGGGGAATGCTCTGATTTTCCTGAAAAGTTCGGAACTGAAGTAGTAGTAAAATTAAACAAATTAGAGCGTTTAAGACTGGAAAAGGGTCAAGGTACATGTTGTACTTTCGACATTTTGGACGGAGTGTCGAAGATGGAAAATTTGAGTCAATTAGAGCTTGTAAATTTCGACGTGAAGAACGGCTTTGACAAGTGTTTAGCGAAGTGCACGAATATCAAAAGATTATTAATTATACCAACTTACATATCACAGTCTGCAACCTCTAATAATATGGTTCTGGCTGGCGTTATTGAACTTTCACAAAATTTGACGCATTTTGTCTGGGGCGTGACACTTGAATTATTAAGAGTCACCGAATTATTTGTAGATCAATGCAATCAAGTAAACAAGCCTGTCAGCGGAGAATCGATACCAGTACTCAAACCGGTTCCTTGTTTAAAACTAATTCAAGATGCTGAAGAACCCTCGGAAAGTAAAAAAGGTTTGTCTAGTAATTATTAAATTAATGTAAATAGCTTTAAAAATGTAATTGAATTTATTTAATTTATTACAATAAAAAAATGTACGAAAAAAGTGCAATTAATTGCGAAAAAAGCGCAATTAAATGCGAAAAAGCGCAATTAATTGCGAAAAAAGTGCAATTGAATTGCAAAAGAAAATCAAATTAAATTACGAAAAATAATTGTGAATGTATTAATTCCAGGAGATGATGAAAGTCAACCCAGTGTGACAAATCCCCAGGTGGATATTTTACCTTTATCTCAATTACAAAAACTTTTATTGACTGCATTGCCGAAGACTCGAGTGAAAATCCTGAAAATCCCTTTCAATGCGACATGGAGGCAGAATATTTCTGATACTACTGCTCAATAGAAACTCAATGGGACAAGAATTCAAGAAAAAGTGAATTTGATTAAAAATCCGTTTAACATTGATCTTGGAAAACTGAAGCATTTTTTCTCAATGAGAAGAAAATTCGTGAAAAGATTTTATGATTGTTGTGACTATTTACAACAAGTATTATCTATGCTTGTGCAACTTTTATTGGTCCACCTAGAAGAGTTGGTTATAGTGTGAGTGAGATGAAGTGTTGTCAAAATTTTCTCACTGACTATTGTACAGACAATGACAAGCAAAAGTGCCGTCAGGTACAGAGTTACTGCTTTTTTTCAGGTAAATTTTAATATAAAAAAAAGATCTGTCATTTTTGCGACACTTCAGTGAATTTTACTTTAAAAATAACTTTTTTTACTGTCAAAACTTTTTAATGATCTTTGAAAATGTTGGAACGATTTGGCAGTGACGTTACGATTGTTTAAACCGAACGATTAATACGATAATTATTTATCGGAAATTATGCAGTAAGATTATATTAGAAGTTAGATTTGTATAATATTATGAAATATTATATATATAATAGTTCTAACTGCTGTTTGAGTTTTTACGCTGCAAAGAAGTTACGGTGAAATTATTGATAACTTGACAAACGTTGTAATATATGTCCTCTTTTTGATCTGGTAAATCGTTATGAGGAATCTAAGAAAGCCGACGGTGTACTATTAAAAGAAAGGAAAAATGAAATTTTTATATCTTATTGTTACTCTAAATTTATGCAACGTGTATCTAGAAATCAAACTTTGTGTAATGTTTTACTTTCAATTTTCGTTTTTTTGTAAAATTGTTTACAAAATTAAGATTGCTTTGCAGCGCGGAAATTCTTAGATTCCCCTTTTGTTTAAACTATTGTTTCATCTCTTAACATTCAGGAGATTCTAGGGAATAAAACAGTAAAAAGGTTCGACGTTCATAATGTAAATTATTGAAGGATTTATTTTATCAAATTATCTTGGCAATTAAATTATTACCTTTAATTTTATTAAATTATCGTGGTAATTAAATTCTTACCTTTAATTTTATCGAATTGCATCCTTGTAACTAAATATTACCTTTAGGTAATTTATCAAACTGACTATGTATCGTTAAGTAAAACATCTTTGTGGAGAAAGGTTTTAGTAAAAATTTTCCAAAGGGTGTATTCATTTTAAGATTTCTTTTTACATGATATTAATACGTTACTAATGTAGATAATTCTTTTTATTGTAACGTTACTTGAAACCGTTTCATTTATGTGTTACGATAATATGTATATCATGATAAGTTAATTTCTTAAAATATGTCGTTTCATATTTGAATGCTTTGATTTATTTTAAACAAAATTTATTTTAGTTGAATGATCAGCATAATTATTATATTAATTATTTTGAAAAATTAAAGACATTTAAAAGAAATATTTTAAATGTTGTAATTAAGTTATTTAAAATAGTTTTAAAATTACATTTAACAGTTATAAACTGTTATAAAAACGTTCATGCGTTGCTTTAATTTGTTTTAAAGAAAAAGGAAACCTAATATTTATTAATGATGAAAAAAAACTTTTAATACTTTGTTTCTAGAAACGTTAAGAAATTGATTACACGAAGATAATACATTTGGAACTTAAAATATATTGTTAAATATTGCTTCATTTTGTTTTAACAATTTATAAGAATCAACATTCTCTAGAATTTCTTAAATGCTTCATTCTATGAAGGGTAAAACTTTGAATTGCTATTTCTTCTTACAATTTAAATTTTTCAAAGATCAGTGTCAAATTTTCAATGTCTTCGAAAATATTTTATATGGGAATAATTTTCACTTTTTCTTAAATGAAAAGTAAGTAGCTTTGAAGTTTGCAGAATAATTGTCTCGTTACAGTTTTGTTCATTGATGAGTTATTTTTGAAAAATTAAAATTATTTGAGCGATAGTGAATTAACATCTTGTATGCTCTTTTATATACATTACATCTAATAGAAAATAATGTACAATTGATGCAAATTTATTGGCGATGTACAATGTTTCAATGATTTGTTTATAATAAATGATGTAGTTATCTCAAAAAGGTTCAAATCTATGAAACGTGTCTTTCACTGATTAATATATAAAACTTTATATACTATATCTTTATTTTAAAAAAATATTAAAACATCAATTTATTGAAAAGAAAAGAAACAATTAGGAAATAAATTATTAATTAATTTCTACATACTTCATATTTAGGCCTATTCATATTTTTATATAAATTAGTGGATTCTACTGTAAACTTTTTTCTTTGCTCGAAAGACTTGTTGTTCTAAGTACATAAACAATTATTGTGAATTTGTTAATTAGACATTTTTATTTAATTATTCAGTTATTGAAAATAGATATTCTACGCAATCATATTTATTTATAATAAAATGAAATAATTCATATAGAATTAATGAAACTCTTCGATTAGAAATAGAATAAATTATAATAATTTTACTTGAGAATAAAATAGTTTATTTGAAAATAAAACAATTTAATTTTAAACAAAGTAATTTATTTCAACATAAAGTAAGTTATTTATAAATTCATTCAGGAAGTAAGTGAATTATTTAATTGTTAATTTGTTTATAATTAATTGACTACTGATTTTAAAGACGACACGTATGGATATAGAAGATTGAAAGTGAATTAAAAGAAATATATATATCAAATTACTATATATTGTATAACAAACGATATTTAACATTTTAATTTCTTAATTTTGAAAGGATTCTTGAAAAGTAGGTGACCTGAAGATTAAAAATCAATAAAATAAAGAACGCCGTCTGCTGTATGAAAATCATAAACAGCTGTGAATTTTTGAGGTTATGTTTATCGAATTCCAACACCCACGGCCGCGTTTATTTCTATTTTTAGTGGCAATTTTTGACTAGTAGAACTTATAAGTCGATGTATTACGTATTATAATGCATCTGTACATTGATTGCGAGCTAGATATTGTTGAGATTTAGTGCAAAAATGGGCAGGAAGAAACCTCATTCTGTGGCTAAAAGTAAACAACACAGTGCACAACATAAGAAAATATCTTCAGTTAAAAGAAACGAGATTAATTTTCAGTGCGAGAAATTATTCCGTCGTGAGTAATTTAATTCATGTAAAGATTTAATTTCCTTAAAAAATTCATTAAAAAATTCTTATCATAACCTCAATTGATGTCTGGTATTTAAATGTTTTTCCATTCTTTTCAACGAAATTTGTTTCTAATCCATAACAGTTTACATTCAAGTAGTATTTTCAATGAAATTTGCAATTTTTTTTTGCCTCAAGTTATAATGAAGTATTACTGCTCCAAGATACTATAATTTCAACAACTTTGTTTTTGGAACAATTTTTCAAAAATATTGCTATACATGATTCTATTTTTATTTTTTTATTTGCTTTTGTTTTTTTTCCTTTTATTTTTCCTTTTATTTCCTTCTTTTCATTTCTTTCTTTTCTTTCTTTAATTTTATACTGCACCTATAATAAACTGCTTTTCAGTTTGCAGCAATTTTGCTATCGTAGGAATATGGGACAATTACTTAGACATATCGTCAGTTTTGGAAAAGGTTAAACGTTTGGAGGAGATGAAGATTGAATCTACAAAAAGATCTGTAGCAATCGAGAAATTTGTCAAGTGGCTGAGAGAAAATGGCGTTAACATGGACGGGATATGTATTTCTGAATTTTCTGGATATGATTTAGGATTAAAGGCCGAGAAAGATTTTTCAGAAAATCAGTTAATTTTGGAAATTCCAAGAAAATTAGTTTTTAGTACACAAGATGCTGCCCCAGAGCTTCAAGCTCTGCAGAATGATCCTATGGTTCAACATATGCCTCAAGTAGCTCTAGCTATTGCTCTTTTAATAGAAAAACACAAAGGGAACTCAAAATGGAAACCTTATATTGATGCTCTTCCTGCCAGCTATTCTACAGTTCTTTACATGAATACGAATGATATGACTGAACTCAAAGGAAGTCCCACTTTAGGTATAAAAATATAAAAACAAATTTTGTTTAATTTTCCCCACTGTTTCAATTCTTTTAATCTAATTTTGACGGTATTTTTTGTTACAGAGGCAGCTTTAAAACAGTGTAGAAACATAGCAAGACAGTATTCGTATTTTAATAAATTCTTTCAAAACACTCAAAACGCTGCATCGGATATTTTGAGGGATGTGTTTACTTATGAGGAATACTGGTGAGTATTTTTTTTTGTAAATTTAATGAGATTGAGAAACTAATCGAGACGGGATTTTTTTCTTGGGAACGTCAATTTGAATTGGTATTAATTTCTATTTAAATTTGTCTTGATTTTTATTTAAATCTTTCTTGATTCCTACTTAAATCTATCTTATTTTGTATTCAAATCTATCTTAATGTCTATTCAAATCTATCTTCATTTCTACACAAATCTATCTTAATTTCTATTTAAATCTCTATTAACATACAATTTTAAAAATTCTAAAAAAAACTACCAACATACAATTTTAAAAATTCTAAAAAAAAATACCAACATACAATTTTCAAAAATTCTAATTCATCCTGATTTTAATGAATTGTTATAAGCTGTTCAAATTTCAATCTTTATTAACCTAAATTTTAATCAATTCTAATTTTAATCGACCCCAATTGCAATTGATTTTAATTTTATCAACCCCGATTTCGACATATCCTAATTTTGAATCCATCCAAATTTATATCGATATAAATTTAAAGATATTTCAATATCTGTTAATTTCAATTCTATTTATTTCAAATTCAATTTTAGTCAAATTCAATTTGATTCATTTCAAATTCAATTTGTTCAATTTCAAATTCAATTTGTTCAATTTCAAATTGAATTTGGTTCATTTCAAATTAAATTTAATTAATTTTAAATTCAATTTAATTCAAATTGAATACGATTAAATTTGACGTGATTCGATCATGAGTTTTTTGTTCAAATTTCAATCTTTTTCAAAATCTCTTGTACACAGACAAGACTTTAAACAAGTTATTGTTTAAAACAAAATATGGAAGGCATTTTTAGATTAAAAGACAGAAGAACTGTTTTAAATCTTTAATTATAGTTTTATACAAAAAATATTCCGTTACATTATACAAATAAATACAGTCTCTCAGAAAAATGGACTTCTTAATTCTAAAACATTATAGATGTCTCAATAATACAAAATAATAATTATATAACTATGAATATTTTAAACTTAAAATGGAAATTTTCCCTTCGACGATGGCTCACGAAAATCAAAGAACAATTGCGAAATAAAGGAAAAGTTCCCCTTTTACGATTCTTATTTAAATATTCTTAGACATGCGGTAAAACTGCTTTTCACTTTTCTGCTATATTTATACAGAAATATTAACTTTTAATTACTTTCTAATCGTCTCTTTTTCTTTGGATAAAAATAATATACGGCAGTTTTTCAAATACACTGGAGTCAGAAAGTTTCAGTACATTTGGATTGACTATTAAAAAATACTTCATTTCAAATTCAAATATTTTTGCAAAAAATATAGTTAGAACCATAAACCTTGGATCATTTGAAAGTTTATTAAATTTAGCGTCGAATAGAGTAAAGAGCTAATATTTTAATGATATAAATATGAAATTATAATTCTTTAAAGTCAGCGTTCTTTTCGCAAAAATTAGAATTTTGATACCTTGAGTTCAAGTGAACGCCAATTGAAGAAAAGAATTTTTTGTGAATCAATACTTTTACAATATGCAATATAAATCCTACGCTACAAATCTAGACCAAATCCACTTAAAAATAACCAGTATTTGCATTTAAATCTTTAAAAATATTTTCTTGTGCATTCCAAGTTTTTCAGCGAACTTAAATTACAGAATCGACCTTTCCTTCATTTGTTTTATCGTCTAACCTCATTTTTAAAACTTTTATAATTGGTTTTTAGATTAATTTGCAAATATTTTATCAAAAAAAGAAATAAATAATAATATTAGAGTGGAAATTTGTGCATTATGGAAAAAATAAACAATTTTAAAGTAATTTATGTCATTTATGTTTTTAGAAATTTGGTTAGGCAATAAAAAAATGAATGAAAAGACGATTCTGCAATTTATGTTCATTGAAAAATTTGGAATGCACAAGAAAATATGTATTTTTAAAGATTTTAAAGTAAATTCTGGTTATTTCTAAGTGAATTTATTCTAGAATTTAGCCCGTATATTATTTCTAAAATAAAATAAATAATAAATAAAAATAAAAGAATTGTAGCGTAGGATTTATATTTCATATTGTAAAAGGATTCATTCACAACAAAATTTTTTCTTCAATTGGTGGTCACTTGAACTTAAGATATAAAAATCTTAATGTTTGCAAAAAAACGCTGACTTTAAAAAATTATAATTTCATATTTATATAATTAAAATATTTGCCCTTTGCTCTATTCGACGCTAAATTTAATAAACTTTTAAATAATCCAAGGTTTATGGTTCTAACTGCATTTTTTGCAGAAATATTTGAATTTCAAGTGAATTAAGTATTTTTTAACAGACAATCCAAATGTATTAAAACTTTCTGACCCCAGTGTATATTATAATGTCTAATAATTAAAATATAAATGCGTGACATGTAGTGAAATAATAATCTAAATTATGTCTGGTAATTCAAATGTCTCATAATTCGAGAATAAAAAGAATTAAAAGGAAATAAAAAATAATATTCTTTCACATTCGTGTCAATAATTAAAAAGAATTGATTTAAAAAAATAAAGAAAATTGATCAAAAATAAATCTTGTGATTTAAAAAAGTAGGTACAAGTCTAAATTTCTTACGTTCCAGTTTTTATTAATTTATCAGCATTTTTTTCAGTTAGAGCCTTTAGAAACTTGAAATTTATTTCATTTTCATTTATTTCATAAAATCAGGTATCGTTTCCCAGCTGTCATTCGCATCAAGTGAATCGTGTTCAATGTCACTTTTAAGATCGTAATCATCGTCAGTTTCCGGACAACCTGGCTTTTCTGGCCTCTTAGTTGTGGAAGTAGCAACAACATTTACCATGATGGTATTTAAACTACTAGTATTAGATAACTTTCTCGCCGCTAATACAGGACTCTGAAATACAGCTCTGGAAAAAGTGTTGTTGTACGTGTACTTTTTCTTTTGACGAACTCTACAAACAATGAAGATGCTTAGAAAAACGACAATAGTAACTCCGAGAATTCCACCACTCACAATTATGCTCGTCCTAACTCTGGAAATTGAACGCTTTTCCTCTCGATTTCCTTCCTCCGTGTTCAACTTGAAGATATTATTAAAAGTATTTGAAATGTCACTCACTATCTCTTGAACACGACCATCTTCAATTGGAATCACCGAGTTGTTTTTCTTCTCTTGGAAATTTGAAGATTCATCGTTGCTCATGTAAAACGAAATCCCTTCGGAACCTCCGTTATTAAAAGATCGCGAAGATTTGAAGTGGGACAAAATGTCCATAAAACCGTCCGAAGTGTCACTTGATTTTGAATTGATTTCTTTCTTTTCTGGATTAACTCCCGTTTCTGAATTAGATTCTATTTTTGAATCCGTTTCTATTTCTGCATCCGCTTCTGCATCTGCTTCTGCATCTGCTTCTTTTGCATCCGCTTCCATTTTCGCATCAGCTTCTATTTCTGAATCAATTCCGATTTCCGAATTTTCTCCAATTTCCGAATTTATTTCTGCGTTTATGCTTTCTAAGTCTAGATCTCCTGTTTTTGGATTTAGATTTTCAGTTTCTCTATTTTCGGTTTCTAAGTTCATGGCTTCGATTTCTGAATTGATAGTTTTGGGATTAAGAGTTTTCGAGTTGATGATTTCCGAGTTGGATTCTTGATTATCTTTCTTAGCGAAGTAGTGATTTACGAATTGATCGGTCCAAATCGGAGGGAGAGTTTCAAATTCTTTTATATGGAGAATTTCTCTCGCGGGCTCCTTTTTCAGTTCTTTTTCTTTCATCCACTCGATGAATTCTTTTACTTCTTGAGTTGGCGGACAGTCCGGTTTTAGCAGTTTTACTTCCAAGGGTTTCACACTCTCTTGAAGATCTTTTGGAAGTTTTACTCTATTTTCCCGATTTTGAGCCGCTTCTGCCAAATGAACTTGACTTGAGCCTCTTTGCCTCAAAGCAATCAAATCCTCGATGCTCATGTTTCTAGCCTTCAATAGACTCTCCAATGTTTTAGCAGACGTTCCCGAATTAAACAATTCTAAAATCTCCGCTCTAGCGTCTGGTTCCATTTCATAATAAATGTCATCGGTGTTGTGATTCAAAATCGATTTGTGATTCGAATTTGTATTTTGATTCGAATTCGTTTTTTGATTCGAATTTGTATTTTGATTCGAATTCGTTTTGTGATTCGAATTCGTTTTTCGATTTAAATGCGCCTTGGGATTCAAAATCGTTCTGTGGTTTTTCAACGAGTGATTCGCGTCTTCCACACTTTCTGTAGAAGTTGCCATGCCTTGGGGTCCATCGTTTTGGTATTCCACTTCAAAGGAACTCATCTCCTTGCTCGTATTTTCATCTTCCTGCTCAGAGTGCGGTATTTTGTTTTCTAACTGAATCCTCTCTTTCGATTGTTCAGCAAATTTGTCCATATTTTCTTCGGATTCGATAACATCGGGTTGCATCGTTGGACTCAGGAGGTGTTCAATACTCAAAGTTGATTCGGAATCCTGACTCGAATCGTCAGCATTAAGTTCTGAACTATTGAGAGTTGGGTTTTTAACACGAAAATCGGAAAATTCCATTATTTCATCCTCATCGGGGATAATTTTAACTTTTTGCAGATTCAGGCTGTCTTTTGTAACAATTGAAGAAACCGGTAATTCGGGATTCATTGATTCTGTCGGATGAACATTTTCATGAACTTCCTGGGTTGGGAGGACTTTTTGATAAGCGTGAGTACTAGTGGATCGAAAAGAGGACAAAGGGTTGGGATTTTCTTGGACATTGGTTTCTTGTGCACTGACAGGAAGTCGAATAGAAGAGGAAGCGGATATCTTCATCATCTCCATTGTCTTTGCTTTCGAATTCAGCTCTTCTTCTAATTCATCTTCGACCTGTTTCGATTTTAATAAATTGATAACGTCCGCTTTGCCTTGCAGGAGATCGGAAAGTGTCAAATTCCTTCTTTGCAGTATTTCAGACAGACTTGAACCTTCTACTTGTTGCATTTTTAAAAGGGTTTTGAGTTCCGAATTTTCTGATGGTCTTTCAGGGGTTTTTACGGTCCTGTTGTGGTTTGTTCTGATAAAATTATTACGTCGATTGTTTTCTTGTTTCCTTTGAAATCTCACTGTTGAGAATGTTGGATTTCTGTCCGTAAATGCCACTGGGGAGGTTTTTATTTCAACGAATTCATCATTTTGTGGAGGTCTTCGTTTTCGGGGTCTCGGTCTTTGATATTCTTCTTCGTTCAATTCGTATTCGCTTGGGTAATTTTGAAATGTTTCTCGATATCGTAGAGCAACTCCTTCGAGATATTCGTTGTTATTGTAAGGCAATTTTGGAGTTTTAATTATCAATTTGTTTTCTTTCTGATTATTGGCTATCGGTTTATTTTCTTTTTCATTACTCGTGATTGGTTTGTTTTCTTTCTGATTACCAGCTACGTGTTTATTTTCTTTCTGATTACCAGCTACGTGTTTATTTTCTTTCTGATTACCAGCTACGTGTTTATTTTCCTTCTGATTATCTACCAATTTATTTTCCTTCTGATTAGCTACCAGTTTGTTTTCCTTCTGATTAATGATGGTCGGTTTGTTTTCTTTTTGAGAACTGGTTATGAGTCTGTTGTTAAAGGGTTTGTTTTCCGTTTGACTATTTTCGTATAAATCTTGAGCTTCATTGAAATAGTTTTCGGTTTGGCGTATTTCTTCATCTTCGAATTGAGGGGGTTTTCTTCTTCTGGAAAGTCGAATCTCTCGACCTCGGAAGGGATTGTTGATTTTCTGATCAGGTTTTTCACTTGTTTTATAATTATACTCGTCGGTAATTACAGCGCCTTTTTCTTGTCTGTGAGATTGCCAGAGGGAAGATCGTTGACCGTTGGCGAAGCTCCTTGTGTTATCGTCTCCATCTGGATTTTGCTTTTTTCTGAAAGGCGATTTGCTCGAAATTGTTACTGTATGAAAAGGAACAAGTGGAACTGAATCTCCGTCCCGCCACTTTGGTTCTAGAGCTTTTCCTGTGCTTCTCCATCGACCAATTGGTTGACCGGAAACGTCCGATTCCTGGTTCGTGTACTCATCTGGGTCTTCTTCTTCCAAAAGACCAACTACCATCGGTTGATTCTACAAACAAATTTAAATCATTAGAATCTTCACTAGAATGAAAAATAGATTAGAATTCTGGAAAACATGGGAAACATTGAATTCTCATGGAATTTCAATATTCCTCATGGAATCATGAAAATCTTGTGGGATTTTCATTTATAACATGGAAATTTATTTTTTATTTGATTTCTTTAGAGAACTTGTTCTTATAGTGTTTTTACAGAAAAAAACTTGAAAATACTTGAAGCTATTTAAAAATACTTAAAATTTCTTTAAAATACTTAAAACTACTTTAACATACTTTAGATTAATAATATTAATTTGAATTTATCACTCGGTGGCACTTAATAATAATAGTGATTATATCGATCACTATTATTATACTTTAGATTACTTGAAAATATTTATAAATTATTCAAAATATTTGAAATCTCTTACAAATATTTAAAAATGCTTAAAATTATTTTAAACTATTTCCAAATTCTTCCTAATACTTCAAAATATTTTAAAATATTTAAAAATACTATTAAATATTTATCACCTACTTCCTAACACTTTAAAATATTTAAAAATACTTAAAATTATTTAAAAATTTTTAAAAATATTCAAAAATACTTAAAAATACTTAAATGTACTTAAAAATATTTTAAAATATTTCCAAATACTTTCTAATACTTTACAATATTTTAAAATCATTCAATATATTTAAAAACACTGAAAAATACTGAAAAATACTTCAAATTACTATAAAATATTTCCAAATACTTCCCAATACTTTAAAATATTTCAAAATAACACAAAATATTTAAAAGCACTTGAAAATATTTAAAAATACTTAAAGTTATTATAAAATGTTTCTCAATACTTTCCAATACTTCAAAATATTTTGAAAAACTTAAAAATACTTCCAATCCTTTTATATACTTAAAATTAATTTAAAATACTTCAAAAACTTTTATATTACTTTAAAATACTTTAAAAGATTTCAAAATATTTCAAAGTAATTAAAAATGTTAGTTTTAATTATTATTAAATAAAGTATAAGCAGATTTTAAAATATAAGTTTTTTTAAAATATTTTAAATGTATTATTGTACTTCAAGCTACTTCAAAATATTTGAAAATACTTCAAAATATTTTAAAATGTTTCAGAATATTTAAAAATACCTCAAAATATTTAAAAACACTTAAAAATACTTAAAAATATTTGAATGTACTTAAAAATACTTTAAAATACTTCAAAAACTTTTATATTACTTTAAAAGACTTTAAAAGACTTCACAATATTTCAATGTATTTGAAAATATTAGTATTTCAAGTATTAAATATAAAGTATAAACAGATATTTAAAATTTGATTGCTTTCATTATTTTAAAAGTATTGTAATACTTTAGACTAGTTCAGAATACTTAAAAATATTTAGAAATTCTTAAAAATATTTAAAAATTCTTCAAAATATATAAAATTCTTAAAATTACTATAAAATATTTTCAAATACTTCCCAATACTTTACAGTACCTTTGAAAATATTTGTTTTTTTAATATTTTAAATGTATATTATTATACTTCGAACTACTTCAAAATTTTGCAAAATATTTAAAAATACATCAAAATATTTAAAAATTTCCAATAATTTAAAATACTTCAAAATACTTCAAAATATTTCAAACTACTTCAAAATCCTTCATATTAATTTAAAATAATTTAAAAGAGTTTTAAAATTAAGAACAATGATCTAGAATATATAATTTAAATCCTACAGAAAATTAATTTTTGAATATTATTTCAAAAGTAATGTAAATTCTTTTAAAATATCCAAAAATCATATTCTAATTAAAAAATACATTAAAAAATATCATGGACATTTTTCTATTTTTCTCATGGATATTATGGAAATCTCATGGAATTTTGTGAAGAAAAATTTGTAGAATCCCTGGAATCTTACTAAATATTTTTATAGAGTTTTGAAGTTTTTAAAATTAGAAAAATTAAACGCAATTTGTGTAAAATAATCTACAAAAGGCTGATTTTAATTTTTGTAAGTCTCGTTGATTCAATAAAATAAAAATAATAACGTAATAATTGAAGTACGCGAATTTGAAATACGTAATGTAATTTTTTTTTAATAATTATAATGAAATTCACGCTTTGAAAATCTTCTTGGAAAGAAAATTGCGAAATTACATAAAATTGATTCAATCACCTTAAAATTAAATTTCACGCTCTCGCTCTTTCTAGGTTTGAAGAAAACTATTATGGTGGATTATGGTCGATAGTCATTATTTATTGATCAATCGTGAATTAATTCACATTAAAAAGTCGCAAAAAAATACACAGAAATTTACTGACGTAAAAATTATCTTGAAAATATCAAATTAGTTTCTTCAACACTATCAATAATTTATAGGAATCGATTACTTTGCTTTCACTTGTCAAGTAGAGAAATTACCTAAACCAAAGTAAATTATTTCATTCAATGACTTTTACTGTAATCAGTTACATTTTGAAAATTGTCATTTAGCTTTTAGATATCGTGGACGTATTTAATTGATTAAATGCAAAACGATATGATTTTATGCAAATCATAAATTACAAAAGTGAAGAATTAGAATTTTTTATACTTTTATTATATTCTATCATTTATTAAAATATATTTCGTATATATAACGTATTTCTATCATTTATATAATTATACTCTCAAGTCATATTTAATTAGCTTAAAATCAAGCAGTTAATCAAGTATTAAAATTGTAGTATAAATTTGAAAACAAAAGATTTATTTGAAAATTGGAAACAAGATTTATTTAAAAATTGGAAACAAAAGATTTGTTTAAAAATTGGAAACAAAAGATTTATTTAAAAATTGGAAACAAAAGATTTATTTAAAAATTGGAAACAAAAGATTTATTTAAAAATTGGAAACAAAAGATATATTTAAAAATTGAAAACAAAATGTCTTTTTGTAAAATAAGTGTAAGCTTGTGAAAAAGAGGTGTTAATTGAACTCTACTTCTAGCAAAGTTGCTTTCCAACTCGGCTAATTATTAAATTTTAATTATATTTGTGCCTGCAATGTTTAAAGCTTTTAAATATGTACTTTTCTCTAATAAAAACTTTCAACTTCTTACGTATGGAAAGAAGATCTAAGAAATACTTTCTTTCTTAATTATATCTCTCTTCATTTTCGTTAATTCTAATTACTTAATTTCAGATAATTCCCTTTAATATCTGGATTTTTTTTGTTTCTCAACTTTCAGTTAATATTATATGCAAATTAGTAATGTTTTACAGATCGTTCAAAATTCCAGTTTTTTGTTATTATTTTAAGTGTGAAAAGTTTCCTTTCACTTTTTTTCGTATTAGGCAATTTATAGACACATGTTTTTACTTTCTAATGATTTAATTACCCAATTAATCTAGAAATTTAAAATGATAAAGTAAATATTTCAAGTTGCAGGTTTCTAACTTGGAAATTACGGGTTGGGGTTTATGAAATTTTTTTTGGTTCTTTAAGCCGCTTTTAAAATGGTGTTTAAGAATTCTTTGGTGTTATTTGATTTTAAATGTCTAAGGAAATTATTGTAATTTAAAACAATGCAATTAATGATACAATTAATTGTATAATTAATGGTACAATTGATAGTAGACTTGATGGTACAATTAATGTTACAATTAATAATGCAATTAATTTTACAATTAATAATGCAAATAATATCACGTTTAATAATACAGTTAATGTTACAATTAATAATGTAGTTTATACTATCAAGTTAATACAAATCACTTATTTAATAATTTTTTGTACAATTTTACAATTCTAGCATTTTTTAATTTACAGAATTTTGAGATTGACGAGAAAAGTGGACGATTTTTAGTGAAAATTGTTGATATGTATTCTGAATTTGTTTTTGGTACTTGAAAGAAATGATGAAAAGAAACAAATTCGTGTATTGTGGAAGAAAGTGAAAGTATTTTCCTTTTTGTTGTGAATGAAGTTGCTACTTTTTTTTCAATGAAATTGGGGAATAGATTTTAGTACGATTTTTCACAGTGAAAGTTTGTTACTCTATTATGTTATTCGTTTGGCTTCCTTTTGTAGAGGCATTCCTTGATTCTTCTCGAGCAATGTTGCGCATTGGGATGGGAGCCGGTTTGAAAAAAAGTAGATATTACTTTCAGTATGTCGAGTGAGTACGCTTGTCTGAGACTTAAAAGTCCACGATTGAATTGCATTGTGGATGACGAAAGGGCGTGAGAACGAAGAACCAATTGTAAATACGATGTACGTTGAAAGTTGCATAGAAAGTCTAACGAATCTTTATTCCGTGGGATTTATAAAATTCATTCTTGATTCGAGAGTTTACACGTCGCAGCTTTATTAGTAGTCGTTCACTTCGAGATTATCTAATTTTTCCTAATTATTTGCTTTGTACGATTCACAATTCACTGAACGGGAAAATAAAAATTTCTTTGTTACCAAGAAATGCAACATCTTCATTAACGATTAAATCTTCATTAGATCCGCAATGGGAAACAAGATTTGCTACTGCTTCACTTTCAATTTCTTCCTGATATCCAGTCTGAAAACCGTCCTGTAGAGTTTCTATCTTTCTTTCTTTCTTTTGGTTTTAAATGGCCTCTTGCAAAGCATACAGCCAGCACTAGTAGAGTTTCTATGTATTTTTATTTTAACCTGTACCTATGTTGCCGACGTTTGGCAAATCCAGCAATTAACGTCGTAGTCACGACTACTCCGGCCTTCCGTTGGAGCTTCAACGTCGACCAATCAACGCGTTTGTTTTTCATAAGAAACATGGTATTCAACATAACCTTGAACCTTTCATAGCGCAAATAATAAATTAATTAAATAAACAAATTTTAACCCTTTCTATAGTAAATTAATGTGTATATAACACTTTTCTTACTAAATATGTTTGGAGCGATATTAATTTGTATCCTTTTGACTTCCTTTTAAGTGTATTTTCAATGAATAGCTACTTTATGTTTTTATTTAAAATTACGTTAACTAAAAATTGATCATGACAACCCCTTCTGAAACTTTTCCATATTAATTCTCTTATTTTTCTCTATGATATACTAGTTTTTCAAAAATTTGTTAAGAATGCTTTTTGAGATATTAATTAAACTGTGTCATTTTGGGCGTTCAACATAGGAATCCTGTGTTAAATATTAAACTTTAAAACCTAATTTTCTCAGTTTTTTACATAATGGCAAAGTGCATTGGGATTTTTTCACATATAAAGGACACAAAACAGAACATTTCTTCAAAATTTGAGAAAATTCCTAAGAAAATCGATTAGCCGGAGAACCTCCTTAATGGATATAGATAATAAGAAACAAAAAAATAACAATAAAAAAACAAAAAAACGACAAATAAAAAAATAACAGTTAAAATACAAAAAACCGACAATAGAAAAATAACAATAAAAAACAAAAAACAAATCAAACTTCTTAATTCATAAAGATTAAATATTGTTAAATTGAAGGCGATTTAGGAATTTATTTCAATTCTGAAGAAGAGTTTGATTAAAATATGCATAATATCCGGGTTGGTAAAAAAATATTTTATAAAGCATACTTAAAATTTATGCGATTGAATTTATGTAAAAGTCGACATAAACAGGAATTTGTAAACCTGTATTAAATTATGAAATGAACGATTTTATTATTTAGAACAATAACCCGAGATTTGAGAAATAAAAGCCGGAAACGTTTTTATCCTTTGTGTCGCAAGTTTAGTAAGAAAGTGTTGCAAAATTTTTAAAA
Organism: Ganaspis sp. Gsp50; assembly: GCA_011057455.1. Classification (NCBI taxonomy): domain Eukaryota; kingdom Metazoa; phylum Arthropoda; class Insecta; order Hymenoptera; family Figitidae; genus Ganaspis; species Ganaspis sp. Gsp50. The sequence continues at coordinate 6,300 of WNHD01000262.1, read as the reverse complement.
GCAGATTCTCAATCGTTCTTCCTTTCATGCTCTCTTAATTTTCATTAACGTAACAACAATTTGCATTTGTCTGACCACACAGTGTCTATTTAAAGTTTACGATTTGTTGAGAGTCAAGAGTGCAAGAAAAAAAAAACAATACAATTGACTTTATAGAATTCCGCTTAGTAGTAAAAATATAATTTGTCACGAATCGTGGCATTTTGTATTAAATGAACCATGCGAACGTAAATAATGTCCAAAGTTCAATGACCATAAAATAAGAAAGTTTCAATGCAATTATCATAATTTACAATTGCACAATTGGACCAAAGTAATGCATGTTATTGGAAAAAATTGACACCTATAAAATGCGCGGATTTTAATAAAAATGACTTGAGCAATTTTTATAGTCTCGGCTTTGTCCTTTCAATTAAATTATGCTTTAAATACAACCTATAATAAGCTACCTACGCAAGCACTAAATTAGACCTAAAATTTATCGTCGTTATTTCTTAGTTTTTATTTTAAGCACGTATTTTGACCTTTTCATTTTACTTTGTTGCAAAATGTAATTTTTATTTAAAGTGACACATCAGAGCAAAAATTTCGCTTTAATTGATCAAAATTTTGCTTTAATTATTAAAAATTTTGCTTTGATTGTTAAAAATTTTGCTTTGATTGACACTGCAATTGTGTTGATTAATGGAAAGGAATTTGTCAACTTTTATTTTAATGTTTAGGATTAATTATTGAAAATAATATAATAATAATATGTTTTATTTTATTTAATTTTTTTTATGATTTTTTTACATTCTCGTCAATAATGTGAAGAGATTTTTAATAATTATTGTTCCATTTTGCTTCCTCAAGAGGAAGCTTTGTTTATTTTTAACTATCAGTTGGTAATTATGGAACATATTGAAATACTTGAGAATTCGGATAAATGTTTAATCTTTTTGCAGCTCTGGTCGATGAGGGAATCTCTTTTTCGGAAGCAGTTAATATGACGGTTCCGGAGTTTAATTTCTCGGTATAATGTCATCCTGTGCAGACTCTTTGATAATTTAAAGAGGGTCTTAATTTTCGACCTCGCATAATTGGCGTAATTTGTCTGTTTTTCTTAAGTAGCGACGAGACTAAATAATATAAAGTCTCGAACTTTCCGCAGTCATTGCACGTGCCAGCTTTCTCTTTCTTTTCTGACTACGCTGCAGAGAATTCACCTTGGCTTTTTATAAAGTGCGTGCAGATCAAATGATAATCTTTTGACAATTCTGCTAAAATTATTTTTATCGCAACTGCCAATGAAAGTGTGGATAATGGTCGTCGCAAGGAAATTCAAGTTGCAGGAAAAAACGGTCGAAAGAAAATAAAAGTGGAAATGAAAATGAAGTTGGAAGAAAATAGAAGTGGAAATGAAAATGAAGTTCGAAGAAGCCGGCTGGAATGAAAATGAAGTTCGAAGAAAACGGTTGGAATGAAAATAAAGTTAGAAGAAAACAAAGTTTGGAATGAAAATGAAGTTAAAAGAAAACAACGTTTGGAATAAAAATGAATTTGGCAGGAAGCAAAAGTTGAATGAAAATGAAATTGGAAGGGAACAAAAGTGGGAAAGAAAAAGAAGCTGGAAGAAAAGAAAAGTGGGAATAAAAATGGATTGGAATTAAAGATAGAGCTTTTTTAACGTGGAAGAGTTGAAAAGTTGTATTAGACAGTTATCTAATCTGCCTACTGACCTACAGTTCGTGTTACTTCAGATCTGATCTGAAGAATTCCACTAATTGAAAATTTATGCAAAAGCACTTTCAATCTGCGTTCACTTTTAAGGAAAGATGGTAGATCGTGGTTTTTTTTGGAAAGACATACTTTCTTATCCAAGTGTAAATCGTTCCTCATGGATGAAACAATTTGTTGAAATGCAATTTAATTGCTGCTAATTATCTTCTTTTCTTTTTCAAACACAATCGAAAGTATTTTCTCGGATGCTTTAAAATTGAACTGTTTCTAAAAGCCAACAACTAGTATTTTTTCGATCTAAACGAAAAATGTTATTTAATTTTGATCTAAAGGACAAATTCTACTTAAAGTATTTCTTTGATCTGAACTTGAAGTATTTATTTGATCTAAAACTATATAAATATATATGATAGTTAAAAAGAGTCACATATTGATTATTAGAACGTTGCTTGATGTGTTTTACTTTATCAAAAAAGTTGCAGTTTTGGAGCAAAACTCTACCTGATTTTCTTCTGCTTTGAGATTTCTTTTGCCGGTTCCTCGCGAGGCTCCAGCCGAGTTGAAGATGGCACATGTTTCAAATACAATGAAGATTAAAACAACACAAGTCACTTTCCTCATACTTGCTGAAATCCTAGATCAGAGAACCATAGTTCCTCCAATCGCTTGATCCTTTCTTGCTTCTAATTGTTGTTTGTTGTTTCTTTTTGTCTCGAGGCACACACGATGTTCAACTCTCAGGCAATCTTTAAAAATATAATCTTTTGCTAATCGTTGGTTTTGGTGGTTGTAGATAAAAGTGAACGTACAAAGCTGCCAGACACAAGATCACAAAAATCACGTTCTTTCGATTGCACAAGGGGTAGACTTCTTGTAAATTCATACAGTGATGAACCATAGGACACCATCACAGTCCCTCATAACCAGATTCACCGAAAAGTTTTACAAAGTTTTCAATGGACAATTTTTCCCGATTTTCAAAATGATTGAAACAAAGAATCTCGTTGAAAAATGATTGAAACAAAGTATCTTGTTTCACTAACACACACTGATTCACTTGAAATTCTGTTGCTTTGGTACTTTATCTACAATGTTTTTCTCGCTATTTGTTTATTAAAACAATTTTTAGTTTAATGATCTTGAACAATCGTCAATGATCGATTAATTCGTTTTTTCGAAACTTGGATAAATTTTCGTTTGAAAAATTTGTTTCTGATTCTGTGAATTTGTCGATTGGGGAATTCTTGTTTGAAATATTGGAGAAGTAGGATTTTTTATTTTGAATTGGAATGGTTTTAAAATTGTAGGATATTGGGTTTTAAAGTGTTTTTTAATTGTATGGAATTGGTCTTAAAATGTTCTTAATTGTGGAGTTAGTCTTAAAAATTGTTAATTGTTTAAGAGTGAAATTTATGAAGCTTGACGATAGAATCGAGCAAGTAATCGCACAGGCTTGTTCGAACCTCTCGTGCTAGGTCTCTCTTGCTAACTGATGCGGTTTTCTCTCGCCTCCGCGGTAAGTAAGCCGGTGAAACTTAAGGAGACTTCTAAAGGTTCATAGATAGTCGCTCTCTTCCTTCACGTTTAAAGATGCATTTCATCTCATGATCGGTCCCTAGAGCGAACGTGTAGGCAGATCCATTTCTGCCTATTGATATCTCGCATTTTCTACACTGATAGACATTTTTCGTTTTTAATTACTTGATCCGTTTTATTTGAATTTCATTAGAGATTTGTTAAAAGTGGATTAAAGAGAACAAAAAGAGTGAAAAGTGAATGAAAGAGAACTCGATCGTACTTTCTTTTTTATATCTTTTATATTAAAAGTGACTACAATAATTTTAGTTAAACAATATTGTATATAGGTATACTGAACAATATGCATATGAAACAAAATTTTTATATTACCTTTTAGCTTCTTTTTAATTTCCGAATTTTAATTTTTCGTAATAAAAGAAGGAAATGTGTTCCTTTTTTTATAATTTTTATTCAAATTTACGTTTTTTGATATACTTTAATTAATAAAATGATAATAATGAACGAAATAATGTGAAAATAATAATAATAAAAATAATAAACAAAACAGCAATAATCAACAAAAGTGAAAATAGTAATAAAAATAATAAACAAAATAATAAATAAAAGACAAATTTATAAATTTCGTTTTTATTTTGTGTTACGAAGGCTCTTCTAAAAGAATTTATAACAAATTCGTATTTAATATTTTTAATTGAATTTAGAAACCAAAGATTCATGTTTTTTTACTTTCTGTAAATTATATTTTTATTGATAAAATATTTTTATTATTTGCCACCTATTTTGTCAATTTTCCACTCTTTTTATTCTTCATCGCATAGATACAGGCGAACTCCAATTTTTCAAAGTGTTAATTGATTCTACGTATAATTAATTCTAATTTTAATCAATCTTAGTTTTAATTAGTTCAAACACTTATTGAGTGCAGTTTCATTCGATTATAAATTCAGTTAATCCTTATTTCAAACGACTTGAATTTGAATTCGTTTGAATTATAATTAAATCCAGTTGATTTCAAATTTATTTTAACAAAATTTTAGTTTGTCCAATTTTCAATCGATCCAAATTTTAATCGATCCAAATTTCAATTGATCCAAATTTCAATCGATCCAAATTTTAATTAATCCAAATTGCAATCTTTTCAAACCTCAATGCATCAAAAATTAAATTGTTTCAAATTTCAGTGTACCCAAATTTCAATTTTTACAAGTTTTAATGCATCCGTTTCAAGTAATTTCAAGTTCCAATCGTTGAAAATTTCGATTCATCCAAATTTCAATTAACTCAAGTTTCAATTGATCTAAACTTCAATTTTTCCAAAATTCAATTCATTTAAATTTCAATTTGTCCACATTTTAATCGATCAAATTTTCAAGTAATTTGAATTGTGTGTAATTGAAGTTCCAATTGTTCTAAATCTCAATTCATCAAAAATTTAATTGATTCAAGTTTCAATTGATCTGAACTTCAATTTTTCCAAAATCCAATTGATTCAAATTTCAGTTTACACAAATTTAAATTCTTCGAAATTTTAATCGATCAAAGTTGTAAGTAATTTGAATATCATGTGATTCAAGTTTCAATCGTTTCAAATCTCAAATCATCAAAAATTTAATTAAATCAGGTTTCAATTGATCTAAACATCAATTTTAAAAAAAATTAATTGTTTCAAGTTTCAGTTTACCCGAATTTTAATTTGTCAAAATTTTAATCGACTGAATTTTCAAGTAATTTGAATTGCATGTTAATTCAAGTTTCAATTGTTCCAAATCTCAATTCATCCAAAATTTAATTGACTCAAGTTTCAGTTGATCTAAACATCAATTTTTAAAAAAATTTAATTGATTCAAGTTTCAGTTTACCCGAATTTCAATTTGTCTAAACATTGACCGATTAAAATTTAGACAAATTGAAATTCGGGTAAACTGAAACTTTTCAAGTAAAAAAAGTTTAAATCGTTCCAAATCTCAACAGTTGAGATTCAAAATCATCCAAAATTCAATTGACTCAAGTTTCAGTTGATCTAAAGTTCAATTTTTTCAAAATTCAATTGAGGGGCTGGATGCTACTTTCGTTGGCCCCTAGAATAGTGGAAACCTCGCTAACGCGGGGCCAACGAAAGTCACGCGTATCACCTTATAGCATCCAGCCCCTCAATTTATTTAAATTTCAATCCATCTGAATTTAAATTTATTTACATTTCAGGCTTCTTTGATGTTCAAATTTATACAAAAACTTGCATTTAAATTTTTTAATTTGTTTTCTTTTGTTTTTGAACGGAAAATGATAAAAATGCTTAGTCGTGGAATAGTCATGGAAATTGATTTGAGAGAGAAAAATTAAAAACTTGCTTGGAAAAGTTGTTTCTATCAAGTATTCTTAGAATCTTCTTTAAAATAACATTTCTAATTAATTTTTTTATTGTGTTTTTATTGCAAAATTTTATTTCACCTTTCTGCTTTATTGTTTCCTGATGAGTGTAACGGAACTACTGAAACGTTAATAAAAATAGTTTTATAGTTTGACAGAAGACTGACTTTTAAGCTTCCGAATTCCATTTGTTTTGCAGACAAGATTCATTCTATCACATTTTTGTTTACATTTTGATCTCAAATTTTTAAAATTTGATTTGTTTTTGTTATTTGTATTTTTTATTTTTATTTCTATTTTCCTTATTTGTATTTCTTTATTTGTAATTTTTATTAGTATTTTTTTATTTGTAATTTTTATTAGTATTTTTTTATTTGTAATTTTTATTAGTATTTTTTTATTTGTAATTTTTATTAGTATTATACAGGGTTGCCACGCTACCTGGAAACCTGGAAATGTCAGGGAATTTTACAAATCTGGAAAAAACCTGAAAAAGTCAGGGAATTTTCCTCCAAAACCTTGAAATCAAAGAGAACTAAGTACTTTTGTATTTTTGTTAATCAATTTCTTAATAATAATATGAAAATTTAGTGGACTAGAATTATAAATAATTAAAATTTCTCACTTTAAAATAATTTTTGAACTTTTCATATTAACTATAATTTTGTTTAATGT